>JAHWFP010138249.1:108998-148978 GCA_023313725.1 Lithobius niger | reverse complement strand
CACCCCCCCCCCCCCCCGAAAAAGGAAACAGTGAGTAAGTCGAGTGTGACCAACGCGCAAACGGGCCAACACCACCTCCACACGGCGACTGCGGCGACACGCCGAGTGCCATTCCTCAACAGTGCCTTTAATAGCACGTAACTTATTACCGACTTGACTGTCCCACAAGGCTTGCCAAAAAGCGTGTAACCTCAGACGCAGAGTTGGAAAGGCGTCTGAGGGAACAACGCTGAGATCCCTACCGAGAGGGCCAGAAAGGGCCCCTTTCGCAGCAGAATCAGCTTGCTCACTCCCTGCTATCCCAACATGGCCGGGATCCAGCAGAAAAGCACGGTTTTCCGCTGGCCAGGCAAGCGAGAAAGCAAGGCTTGGACACGTTGTGTCAAGGGGTTCCGAGGATTGTAATTCGCCAAGGACTCCAGGGCACTCATGGAATCGCTGAAGACAATGAAATGGGTGCCCTGAAGACCAAGGATCCATTCCACCGCCAAACCAAGAGCCAAAAGCTCTGCAGAAAACACAGAATAGCCCGATGGAAGGCGATGGGCAACCGTCTCTCCCTTACACACACAAGCACACGCCACGCCAACTTCCGACTTCGACCCATCAGTAAACAGCCGCTGATAACCGGCGTACTGAGAGACAGCCGCCGGAACTCCTGTAAGTACCTCGCAGGTAGAGTGGAACCCTTCGGGAGGGACGCCAGAGCGAAAATGAAAATGCCACTTGGGACAAGCCAAGGGGCCACTGGCATCTCCCCAAGCCTCAAGACACAGGGCATTTCAAAGGCTATCTCCTGACAGGACTGCTGGAGCCTATCGCGGAAATCATCCTTACCCACCCTGCGTCTACCGACTCGCAAGTCTGGCCCAAAAACCATGGCCCAAGCAGGACTGGATTGCACAGCACGCAAACGCACAGCATACTGAATGGCAAGCTTCCGCCGACGAATGGCCAAAGGTGGCTCCGAGGCCTCAGCATAGAGGCTGACCACTGGAGAAGTTCGAAATGCCCCAGTCGCCACACGCAGGCCACTGTGATGCACAGTGTCCAACATCTGGAGAGTCGAGTCACTAGCCAAATAATACACCATGCACGCATAATCAAGTTTGCTGCGAACAAGGGCTCGGCAGAGGCGCAACATGGCAGCGCGATCGGCACCCCATGAAGTGCTCGACAGAACCCGCAAGATGTTAAGTGGCCGCAAAGACTTGTCTTTAAGTTGGCGCAAGTGTGGAAGCCAGGATAACCGGGAATCGAATGCCAGACCCAGGAAACGTGTCTGCGGGACAACAGGAGTTTGTGCCTGTCCCAAGTACAGGCAAGGATCTGGGTGCAGTGTTCGTTGGCGGCAAAAGTGGACGCACACAGTCTTGTCCGGAGAAAACCAGAAACCATTACTAATCGCCCAGGTCTGGACTTTGTTAACTGCCAGTTGTAGCTGCCGCTCGCAGGTCTGCATGCGAGCCGCCCGAAAGCGCAGGCCAAAGTCATCGACAAACAAAGACTGGGGAACAGCAGCTTGCCGAGCAATGGGGTTGATCCCAATAGCAAACAAGATGACACTAAGAACACCTCCTTGAGGCACACCATTCTCCAAGACAAACGGGCGGGAAAGAGTCGCCCCGACACGAACGCGAAAAGAACGGCCGGAGAGGTAAGCGGAAAGGAACAGTGGCATCCGTCCCCTCAAGCCACAGTCATAGAGATTACGGAGAATCCCATAACGCCAGGTCGTATCATACATAAGCCTTCTCCAAGTCAAAGAAAACTTGAACCAGATGTTGACGCAGGCGAAAAGCCTCCCTCACATCTGATTCAAGGGCAACAAGATGATCGATAGTTGACCGAAACCGTCGAAAGCCACACTGGGACGCAGATAAGAATCCCTGTGATTCCAACACCGAGACCAACCGCTCACTGACCATCCGTTCCATAAGTTTACAGACACAGCTAGTCAGAGCGATTGGGCGATAACTGGAAGGAGAAGTAGGGACTTTGCCCGGTTTCACAATCGGGATGGCCACCGCTGCCCTCCACACAGCTGGAATAGAGCCCTCCGCCCATACACGGTTGAACATTTCCAGCAAGAACTGCTGGGAGGCAAGAGGCAGATGTTTCAACAGCTGATAATGAACATCATCAGGGCCTGGGGCGGAGTCATGCGACTTGGACAAAGCTGAAACAAATTCCTGCCTGGTGAACGGCAAATTGTACTGCTCCAGCTCGTCGGAGCCAAAGTCAAGAGAGCGAGCCTCATCCCTACGCTTAATCCCGAGGAAACCAGGATCATAATTATCATCACTCGAGACCCGCGCAAAAGCAGACGCAAGACAATCGGCGATATCCGGCACAGATGAAACCATGGCGTTCACCACCCTCAGCTGCGATACCGGGAAGGCACGGTCCTCCCCGAGATCTGGCGCACCTTTCTCCACACCTGCTGAGAATGCGTGGAGCGCGCAATCAAAGAAACATAAGCCGACCACGAAGCACGCCTAGCCTCACGGATGACAACCCTGGCACGGGCACGACAGCGCTTAAAAGCAACAAAATTGTCAGTAGTTGGGCTAATCGTAAATGCACGCAACGCTTGCCTGCGGGCCCGAATGGCCCACCCGCAAGCAGGCGTCCACCACGGAACAGGAACCCGTCTCGGCTGTTTGGACGTACGCGGGACAGAAGCATGAGCAGCAGCGAGGATTACATCAGATAGGAATGCAGCAGCAATCAGTTCCAGCTTTCTCAAATATGTTTGAGAAGGCCGGAAGTGATTGCTGCTACATGCCTATGTACCAGGAATTCACACAATTGCTAAATATTGAGGGGAGGAGGAGGTAGATTATTAACCATATTCTTTCAGCCACCCCCCCCCCCCGGAACATGGACATCGTAGTACTGGAAACATTGTTTACTTGATTAAACAATACACGACGGCCAATTAAGCTCACGATCAATATAAAGAAAATATGCAAAAATTGACTAAATTGGTCAAAATTCGACCGAGATGCGCGACGGTCAAATATTAACTGATTTCAACAGTGTTTTTGCCCTCGACTTGTCTTTATCTAAACTAGCATTCCCGCACTATTACATTTCCGTAAAAATAAATACTTTTTCAAGAAATGTACAAAATAACACGAAAGTTGTCGAAAATAGTCAAAATTTCGAAACTTTGAGCACAATGTGCGAGGGTCAAATATTTTCCGATTTAAAAAAGTTTGTTTCTCTCGACTTGTGTTAACCTAAGGCAAGTTTTTTATTCTATTACGTTTCGAGCAAACAAACAAACAAACAAAAAAATCGTTTTTCACCCCCCCCCCCCCCCTGTACTGATGGATACCATCCACCATCACCCACCGCATCTATTGGCCAGTCTTTGTGTGACATACTATGATGTACCATTAATTCAAAACACTCAGACTCTTGGCGAAAGTATTTGATGGGATGTGCTTGATAGTTCTGTGAATGGTTTGATATGGTAAAATTGTAGTGACACAGGTTAAAATTGCTCTAGTCCATCCGGGTCCTATGAATACGCAGTCTTTTCGAGCCATCTTTCCCATTTCCCATGGAAAAGTCGCTCTAAGTCTGGTCCCGACGCTAAATTTCGTTAGACCTCCATCATTTGACCTAATCAGATATCCAGAAATGCTTATTAACTTTGGATATTAACATGAAAATGGCAGATAAAAAATTCCTTGGTTTTGAAACTCAAACGGTATATATAATGATCATTTTGTTGTGCCAGCGGGGCAGTTGGAAGAAGTTTTTTCCCACACTCATCACGTTCCGGCAAGTATTTATACGTATTTGTGGATCAGTTGAAGCAACTTGTGCATTTCTGCGATGTCAAACGATAAACTCCACGTACATACCCAAACGCCATGGGATGTTCCTGACTCTTGTTGAGCTGCATGGTTGGATAAGATTCATCTGAATATGATATCAAAGCCACGGGAAAGATCAGATAAAAGGTTAAATGAGTTTTGAAAAAAACACCTAAATATTCAACTGTAGGAACTGCCATCTAGGGCCAACACTTTACATCACGGTTTTCAAGTACCGGCAGATAGTTACAGTGTTTGGTTAATGACCCATACGTCACCCAACTTGCCACAATATATAGGTGGGAATATATGATGCAAGATAGTTGGATAGTAGCAGCTGTTAGTACTTTGCTAGATCGTGTACACTTTATTTATAAATTCGACAGCAACTTCTCTCTGGCAAGGTGAGACCACAGAAGATAAAACAAATAATCAGGTGCATTTTTAGGAGGAAGAGCGTCACATTCTTAGTGAAGCATTACAGCTCACCGCCTTGATTTTTGACTCATTGCCTCATTTTCAGTGTGGAAGACCAGACTAAAAGGGGCGTCAGGCACAACTTCAAACGCCTATTTCGTTAGCCTAAGTCAATTCTGAAGGAAGCGGTAGTGAGTAAAAGTTTGACAGGATGAGTTTTACACAAATTTATTTGCACATTTCTGTTTTATTTGCCTGGGATAAAACAAATATAACTGTAAATGTGTTCCTCTACTGCTACGGTTTACTTACCGAATGTATCATCTTCTGAGGGTAGCCTTGCACAGAAAAACCACAATGCTATAATTACCAGTAGACTTGCCACTACCGCGCAAATGGCACATCGTCGATTATGTGTCACCATCATTTGAGAACTCTGGAAAGGTATGAGAAAACCGCTGTTTGATGAAAAGGGAAACGTTACTCAATAAAAAGCAAAAAACCAAATTCAGTTCGAATATAAAGTAAATAACTCAGGAAGCAAAGTCAGTTCAGTTGCCTTCGCTGTTAAACTAATAACATATACCGATCCTTTAGATCCGAACGCATCCATTTTTAAAAATCATTGCTCGATTTTATCATTAAAGCTGCCAAGTCTAGGACTATTCAATGAGCATAGAAGGGAAAATGGGGTATTGCAGCCACATACATCATTGCGTTTATAATTCCTAATGGAAAATTGCGCTAATGCAGCTCAAATTAAGACACCTACTATTTTCCTTGTGCTAAATTACTAGGTGCGTGTGACTCTGGTATCCAGTCTGACTTCACTTAGTAATATTTTGTGCGCTATGCCCAATAGCTTGCTACATTTTCAAAGTGTGATAAAATCCAACGTACAGGATACTTAAGATCCTCAAAAAACCTTTCAAAGTTGAGAATACACGTTTCGCAGCGCACCAGTATTGTTCACACTATACAGATCCCTTCACTGTGCTTGAGGAGAGTTTCCTCACTCCCTTCAACCAAGATGCAGTATGATTTCTGTTTCTACTGTTTTTACATGTGGAGAATTTACATTTTGTTTCATTTGTCTTAAGGTGGAAGTGAAAGTTTCAGTTAAAATGACAAGGTAATTCTGAACCACTCGTCAATACGAGTTATATACGTTTACATGACAAACCCTAACTCTTCATCGGTACATTTGGTAAAACTCTGAAACTTAAATGTCTTTCACTACTCTTTTTAAATGGTTTTTCTGGAAATCATTTTAATATTTGAACGAAGAGGAAGCAATTCTTACCGCCAATTTTGATGCAAAATGCCTTTCGGTGAGGCACGTCTTTTTAACCATACATCTGAGGTTGCACGCTGCTTGGCACTAATTTCTTACCTCAGTGCTTAAAATCGTAAATAAGGATTAACTTCAAAATTGTTTTTAAATTATGGATTTTTTAAATAGTAAATTAGTTATTAATTTATTAATTATTATCTTGTGTACTTACATATTTTCTCTTTCACTAATTCCTGTCTTCTTAATATTATCGTAGAACGTAACATTCACTAGATCCTACGTCAGAATTTTCTTCTGACGCATTGCCAGCCGTACAGACGCAAACAAAACATCCAATTCCAAAACAAATTTTCAAAAGTAGGCTATATCATTCCTTCCTCTTGAACGTCACAGTTCAATTTTTGAAAATTTTCTTCTTAATTTCCCCTTAAATTTCTTTATCCCACAGATTTGTCTAGTAACTACGTACTGGTATGTCAGAGGTTTTACTACCACATTGCAAACAGGTGAATTTCCTTTGCTGAAAGACAGAACTTGGTTTGCGGGTGATTCCTGTAAAGCATGCGTTCAATAGTAGTTTAACCAAGGAATACATTTGTTTGTGCTAATTAACGTAGAACCTAACCCCCCGCTTTCATTGAAACAACACTGTGGCGTCACGTCATTGGTGCGTGTAAGATAATAGAAGATAGAAGGTAATTAAAAACCAAAACGCCTCTGTGCATGTGGCCAAAAACGTCAGCAAATCATGTATGACAACTCGTGAGAAATTGCATTAACCAAACACTGTAACTATCTGCCGGTACTTGAAAACCGTGATGTAAAGTGTTGGCCCTAGATGGCAGTTCCTAGGCCCATCCATTACTTAGCTGCATACAAGGGCGCTATATACAGGGGTGTATAGGCCTATGGTATGGTCCGACATGATGTAACTATGTTGACTCCCAGCTGCGTGCACTGGTGGTCTAAAAGGTAAGACATCTTTATTCTTATGAAATCAAACTCTTTCGATATTGATGTGATCCTAATTGAATATTGGGAAAATAGATTCTGAGAATAGGTCCTTTGATAAGGACAGGGTGTGATTCAAGAAGGAGTTTCTCCCATCAGCAGTATTTAAGCTGAGCGACATTCGTAGTCTTTGGCGACAAGATAGTATAGGTTTTTATGGTAGTTCGTGTACTACAGTTTAGGCTACTGAAACTTTGGATTACAACTCACCATTGCTACCAGTGTTGCCAGTGTGAGTTGCTGCCAGAAAGATGTCCCAACTTCCAGCAAGTAACTGAATGTATTTATTTCTGCTGTGGCTTTGTATCTTTGTACAGCCATCTATGACTTTCTGAAGTGTCCCCTAGCACTTTGTTAGAAGCCGTTGACTCGCATGTAAACCCAACTGCATATTCCTTTAACTCTACCATGCTACATGAGTACAAGCAGAAATTGGGGGACTACGGGGTGAGCTTCGAGACCGATTTTTTTTGGTCCAGTGTGTGTACTGTGCCAAAAGGTTTTGCGAGTCCCATTTAAAAAACAGCAAAATGTTGGGCCCCTGCCTCAATAAGGAAACAAATATAGGGGCAAAGTGACTACCAACCGCAACCAAAACGTAGTGAATTTTGTCTTATTTTGGCCCCCAACTGATGAATTTTGGGTCCCCTGCCTGCTGGGCCCGGTTGCCTTGCACCCTATTATGTGACGGCAAACCAAGCAGTGCTACATAAAAATACAAAGAACGTTTCGAAAATTTTCAATTTTCGTCATCAGGTTAGCAATAAAATTAAGGCATGGCAAAATCCACTAAGTCATCCTACATAAAAAGCATAAAACAGTAATTTAAAACGAATAAAAACCACCAATTTCTCCCCTCAAAAGAGGCAGAAATGGCAGCCAAAAAGCAACGACCCACTCTGCCTCTTTTGAGGGGAGAAATTGGTGGTTTTTATCCGTTTTAAATTACTGTTTTATGCGTTTAATGTAGGAAGGATGACTTAGTGGCTTTTGCCATGCTTTAATTTTATTGCTGACCTGATGACGAAAATTGAACATTTTCGAAACGTTGTTTGTATTTTTATGTTGCACTGCTTGGTTTGCCTTCACGTAATCTGTTACCGTGCTTTTTTACTCCATTGCCTTGCACCCTACGCACCACCCCTAATTGCGGCACTGCTCCCTGGGCCATTCGAGCGGAGGTGTGTTGACCATAATGCCCGGCCAAGCTATGTGCCTCATATAAACCAATCGATTTTTATCCCCCATCGATTTTTACTGGGAATTTCCCTGACAGAAATTCATACTCCTAATTTTTTACTGAATTCGTCGAATTACAACAGATAGAAGTGATAAGAATGCAATAGCGTTACAAAGCTATCGTGTTCTAGCCACTTTCAGTCGATGTTCACTAGCTGAAACCGTATAGGAACATCCTGTAGGTTTTGCTATAAGCAATGTAACGCATGGCTGGAGCCATTTAAATTTCACACCGCTCAGCCAATCGCTGCAAACAATACAATTATCAGTATTTTATAAAACGTTTGTTGTATTCATTTCAGTAAAACTATGTATTTTCCTACCGTAAACACTCCGTACACGGTTCCTTTCTTCGAAGTATCCTGTGTTTCGTTCGTTGGCGTAGCGTAGCAATGGTAGTCATCACGCACAGTTTGGCCTCGTCGTCAGTACTAATAATCCATCATGTCTAAGCTTGGCAACCAAAGATTTATTCTGTAATTTATAACACTCTATTACGGTACAGAAAGATTTTTACTTAATCTTGCAATCAATAATCGTCAAAATGTGTACATGTGACGAACTCGTTTAGTGTTTTTAAGATAAGGTTTAACTGATTTGTAGTCAAAGCAGCAAAAGAACACAAATAAAATTTCCTGCATGGTTAAAATACTGCAGTGTTCCTAATTGTTGAGTTTAGCCCACGTGAAACCTTACTACTATATGCATCTATTAGACACGAAAATAAAATTAAAAACATATCCCCACTTTCAAAATTATTTTAAATTAATTTTGAGATTAACATACTCGCCTATACTTTCGGGACTACATTTTTTAGCATTAAAAATTGACAAACCACTTTTCAAGATTTCATATTCATGACTTCAGGACTGGTACTTCATTTTTATTTTCAACAACGTTTCCAGGTTTTTAAGGAGTCCCGCGAACCCTGAATTACTTAATCTGTAGGTCTGTGCTAAGCACACTAAGACTCTGGTTTTTACGATTTTTCTGTGATGTCATGTAGTAAAGTAGAATGTACCATCTGCCTTATCGCGTTGTAAAATAAATACTGTAAATACGTGTGGATATAACAATAAGGTTTAACGTGGTCTAAACAGTACAGAGACACTGCGGTATATGAAAACTTACAGGGAAGTTTATTTGTGTTCCTTTTCTCTTTTGAAATCGGATTAGTTAAACCTCATCTTAAAAATCAACGAATTCCTTTTTTGTTTTCTCATAGTTAAATATTTTGACCGTGTATAATTTGAATTGGACAATTAAATAAGTACTCTTTGGAACCATTATCATCAAAGGTTTTTCATCAATAAATCGTCGTAATAATTAACTAGCCATATCGCTCGCTTCACTCGTTCCGTTGGCGTCGTCTCGCTTCACTCCAGAAGGTTTGTATAAAACAAACTATGACGTCATGAACAAACATAATGAGGGTTGAAAAAAAATGTACGTTATTTTTCTGAGTTTTTCGCGTATTTAAAAGTCATAAAATGAAGCTAAAGCGATGAAAATAGGCCTAACGATTGCGCAATATAATTATTTTTTCTATTTGGTCCTACTCCAATCTTTGTAAGTGCCTTGATTCCAGAGGAGTAGAGGTACAAACACACACGCACGCACGCACATGATGCATGACGTAGATGGCATTTTTTTGTTATTAAAATGTAAATTTAAAAAAAAAGGCTTAATTTTAAACGTTACCAGCCGTAAGGAGAAAAGAGATACTTTAGCAGAAAGCAAATGGAATATTTAAAACATGAAATTGAATGTTTAGCAACTTGGTCAGAACAGGTAGCTTAAACAAAACCTCGACCTCTCATTTTTATTGAGAATTTCCCTGACAGAAATTAATGCTCTTAATTTTGTACTAAATTCGTCGAATCATAACAGATTAAAGTGATAAGAATGCAATAGCGTTACAAAGCTATCGTGTTCTAGCCACTTTCAGTCGATGTGCACTAGCTGAAACCGTATACGAACATCCTGTAGGTATTGCTATAAGCAATGTAACGCATGGCTGGAGCCATTTGAATTTCACACCGCTCAGCCAATCGCTGCAAACGTTACAATTATCAACATTTTATAAAACGTTTGTAGTATTTATTTCAGTAAAACTATGTATTTTCCTACCGTAAACACTCCGCACACGGTTCCTTTTCTTCGAAGTATCCTGTGTTTCGTTCGTTGGCGTAGCGTAGCAATGGTAGTCATCACGCACAGTTTGGCCTCGTCGTCAGTACTAATAATCCATCATGTCTAAGCTTGGCAACCAAAGATTTATTCTGTAATTTATAACACTCTATTACGGTACAGAAAGATTTTTACTTAATCTTGCAATCAATAATCCTTAAAATATATACATGTTTCGAACTCATTTAATGTTTAAGGTAAAAGCTTAACTGATCCGTAGTCAGAACAGCAAAAGAACACAAATAAAATATCCTTATATATTGCAGTGTTCCTGTATTGTTGTGTTTATCCCACGTGAAACCTTACTACTACATGCATCTATTAGACACGTAAATAAAATTAAAAACATATCCCCACTTTCAAAATTATTTTAAATTTAACACACTCGCCTACTTTCCGGGCCAAATTTTTCAGCATTATTCAAGTTAATGCATTCCTTTCCTTTCATCCTATTGGTACACCACTTTTCAAGATTTCATATTCATGACTTCAGGACTGGCATTTCATTTTTACTTTCAACGACCTTTCCAGGTTTTCAAGGAGTCCCGCGAACCCTGAATTACTTAATCTGTAGGTCTGCGCTAAGCACACTAAGACTCTAGTTTTTACGATTTTTCTGTGATGTCACGTAGGAAAGTAGAATGTACCATCTGCCCTATCGCGTTGTAAAATAAATACTGTAAATACGTGTGCAAATCACAATAAGGTTTAACGTGGTCTAAACAGTACAGAGACACTGCGGTATATGAAAACTTACAGGGAAGTTTATTTGTGTTGCTTTTCTGTTTTGACTTCGGATTAGTTAAACCTCATCTTAAAAATCAAACAAATTCGTTTTTGTTTTCTCGTAGTAAATAGTTTGACCGTGTATAATTTGAATTGGACAATTAAATAAGTAGTCTTTGGAATCATTATCATCAAAGGTTTTTCATCAATAAATCGTCGTAATAATTAACTAGCCATATCGCTCGCTTCACTCTCTCCGTTGGCGTCGTCTCGCTTCGCTCCAGAAGGTTTTCATAAAACAAACTATGACGTCATGAACAAACATAATGAGGGTTGAAAAAAATGTACGTTATTTTTCTTGGTTTTTCGCGTATTTAAGGATCATAAAATGAAGCTAAAGCGATGAAAATAGGCCTAACGATTGCGCAATATAAGTTTTTTTCTATTGGGTCCTACTCCATCTTTGTAAGTGCCTTGATTCCAGAGGAGTAGAGGTACAAACACGCATGCACGCACGCACATGATGCATGACGTAGATGGCATTTTTTTGTTATTAAAATGTAAATAAAAAAAAGGCTTAATTTTAAACGTTACCAGCCGTAAGGAGAAAAGAGATACTTTAGCAGAAAGCAAATGGAGGATTTAAAACATGAAATTGAATGTTTAGCAACTTGGTCAGAACAGGTAGCTAAAACAAAACCTCGATCTCTCACCCGCAAATGCGGGTTCGAAGTTGAACCTGCATTTTCGGGTGAGAGGTCGAGTTTTTGTTTTAGCTACATGTTCTGACCAGGTTGCTAAACATTCATTTTCATGTTTTAAAATTATTTTTAAACTTTTAATTGGAGTGTTCCTTGACATTGACGTGTGTTTTTCACAATATTTTTAGCACTTGACAACGGGATGAATTGAATCCCGAAACGTTATGCAACCATTGCGTATATTTGTGCAAATTTAGTAGGCTTTAATCTTTTTAAAAAGAGATACTAACGGGGAAGGGGAACTAGGCTTAATGTCGCGTAGACAGCTATATTATTAGCGCCAACCTCGGTCACAGGGAAGTATACTAAGGAGAGAGTAACCCAAGCGTTCCATCTGGGAAAGCTGTAATCATCTTAGGTGTGGGGGAGGGGGTCAAAAATGAAGACATAGTGGTCAAAATATATTCTATATTCGCTACAGGAGCCTCGTAGTCTCTCATACTACCCTGGTTAACATAGAAACTTTACCAACGTCATTTTTACTATGCTCTACTAGGTCAAGGATGCCAATGCCCAATATAATAGCTTGTTATATTTTCAAAGAGTGATAAAATTCAACGTACAGGGTACTTAGGTCCATTGATCCTCAAAAACCCTTTTAAAGTTGAGAATACATGTTTCGCAGGGCACCAGTATTGTTCATACTATACAGATCCCTTCACTGTGCTTGAGGAGAGTTTCCTGACTCCCCTCAACCAAGATGCAGTATGATTTCTGTTTTTACTGTTTTTACATGTGCAGAATTTACATTTTGTATCATTTGTCTTAATATGGAAGTGAAAGTTTCAGTTAAAATGACATAGCATTTAGCACTGGTCAATACGCCCTATTAATATACGTTTTACTTACTTTTAATTACTGTTTTTAAATGGTTTTTCTGTAAATCATTTTAATATTTGAACGAAGAGGAAGCAATTCTTACCGCCAATTTTGATGCAAAATGCCTTTCGGTGACGCACCAACCCTACGTCTTTTTAACCCTACATCTGAGGTTGCACGCTGCTTGGCAATAATTTTTTCACTCAATGCTTAAAATCGTTAATAAGGATTAACTTCAAAATTGTTTTTAAATTATGGATTTTTTAAATAGTAATTAGTTACTAATTTATTAATTATTATCTTGTGTACTTACATCTTTTCTCTTTCACTTATTCCTGTCTTCTAAATATTATCGTAGAACGTAACATTCACTAGACCCTACGTCAGAATTTGTTTCTGACGCATTGCCAGCGGTACGGATGCAAACAAAACATCTAATTCCAAAACACATTTTCAAAATTAGGCTATATCATTCTTCCGTCTGAACGTCATAGTTCAATTTTTGAAAATTTTCTTCATAATTCCCCTTTATTGTCTTTACGCCACAGATTTGTCCAGTAACTATGTACTGGTATGTTAGAGGTTTTACTACAACATTGCAAACAGGTGAATTTCCTTTGCTGAAAGACAGAACTTGGTCTGCGGGTGATTCTTGTAAAGCGTGCGCTCAAGAGTAGATTAAGCAATCAATAATTTTGTTTGTGCTAATTAACGTAGAACCTAACCCCCCGCTTTCATTGAAACAACGCTGTGGCGTCACGTCATTGGTGCGTGTAAGATAATAGAAGATAGAAGGTAATTAAAAACCAAAACGCCTCTGTGCATGGAGCCAAAAACGTCAGCAAATCATCTGTGACAACTTGTGAGAAATTGCATTAACCAAACACTGTTATTATCTGCTGGTAGTTGAAAACCATGATGTAAAGTGTTGGCCCTAGATGGCAGTTCCTAGGCCCATCCATTACTTAGCTGCATAAAAGGGCGCTATATACAGGGGTGTATAGGCCTATGGTATGGTCTTCTTTTAAGTGGGAACAGTTTGGGATCATTCTAATATGATGCCACCTAATGAACCCATCCTAAGTTGGGGCTAAAAGCAATTGAATGGAATCCGACATGATGTAACTATGTTGACTCCCAGCTGCGTGCATGGGTGGTCTAAAAGGTAAGACACATTTTTATTCTTATGAAATCAAACCCTTTCGATATTGCTGCGATCCTAATTGAATTTTAGGAAAATAGATTCTGAGAATAGGTCCTTTGATAAGGTCAGGGTGTGATTCAAGAAGGAGTTGCTCCCATCACCAGTATTTTAGCTGAGCGACAAAACTCATTCGCGGTCTTTGGCGACAAGATAGTATAGGTTTTTATGGCAGTTCGTGTACTACAGTTTAGGCTACTGAAACTTTGGATTACAGCTCACCATTTCTGCCAGTTAGAGTGTTGCCAGAGTGTTGCCAGTGTGAGTTGCTGCCAGAAAGAAGTCCTAACTATGGCAAAATATCCTAAATATGTTATTCTTTTACAAATACTCTGGTAGGTTTGTAACTTTCCAATTTTTTGGGGCTAATATACTGTAAATATTTAGTAGGTATAAGACACTTTCAGTCTGTTCTATCTGGGGCCTGTGGATTGGGAGGGAAGGGGGGGAGGGCTAGAGAAATTAAAAGCACCAGTTACTTTACTAAGATGACGAAACAGCGGGAGAGGCTAATTCCAGGAAATTCCATCATCACATAATAATTACAATAATGTGTTCGTGATGTGTTATTTTTTCAGTCGAGTTGAAATCCCAGATAAAGTACCCTACTGATTATTGATTTATAAACTTAATCTACAAAGTGGGTGAGAAAGCATAGGGAAAAATATGAAATTATTTATTGTTAATCTAGTCGATTTGGCTTTCCGTCCTGCTTATGCTTTTTAAGATACCTGTTTGCAGTAGACCGTCAGCAACACAACTATAATTTCGTGTTTCATGTAAATTATATTAAAGTTTTTAATGTCAGTGACGACATTGTCACTGGATTCGAAAGTTATCGTGAAGATTGAGGCAGAGAGATGGACAACAACATAGAATGAAAAACTTTATCGAATCGCTTCATCCTTGGTCCCTTCTAGCCTGATGATCACTTCACTCCCGGTGATGCTTGGTTAGGTCAGTATCTCAGTCGACCTCAGCCCCTTAAATAGGAATTTGGCATGGGGCTGAATTATTTTTTTCACGAGGCATGATGTTATTCTGTTTTTTACTCGATAATTATTTTAATTTTATTACCCTTATTTATTTATCTTAATATTGTAATTGTAATTTCATTTTTCTTGTTTTTTTGTATTTTGTCTTTTCAACTGATTATGTTAATTTTCTTTCTCCTTTAAGTATCATTTCCGATTTTCCAATCGCATGTTACCGGTCTGATGTGTTGGTGGTGTGACGTTTTCTACGCTGAGTGCGTCGGTGGGTTTCGACGTGTCGCACGCTGCCTCCGTTTCTTTTTCAGTCGATTTCGGATTAGCTGCCAACAACGAACATGCGACTCGTATGTCGTTTTTTATAATAAATCACCTTTAAGTTTTTCCACATGGACGGCCTTCGCCGGTAAAGGAGCTTCTGCCGATGGGAAAGATTCAACAAAAACTGAGGTAAAATAACCTCATATGTTTATTGACATTAGCCTTCAGTAGCTATTATTTTGAACTGGTTATTTGATGATGCCTAAGGCGTTTTTGCAGAAATCTCACCCCATGGTAGTTAATGGGGTATTGTGCAAGTATTTCGATGACAGCCATTCTGTTTGGTTTATTTTGGGGTAACAGCGTGAATAGTAGTGAAAAAGGGTACAGTTAATATTGGTAATAGTGCAACCACAACTAATGATTTTTTCTCAACTTTCTATCAATTTTCAGTAGACCACGATCTACGAAAATGTCGTCATCAGTACTCATATTCAACCATCCGAATAAAATTTTGAAGTTAACGCATATTTTCGAGTCTGGTGAAGTGTGCCAATATACGTTTGTGCTGGTATTTGATGTTTAAATGCTGTATTGCGCTGCTTATGGATTTTATACTGCTACCCTGGTATTCTCTGCATTTTCTCACGTCCAGTTAGGCTTAGACTTGGCTTCTCCTGCATAAACCCGTGCAAGCGTAGTGGTCAGCATCCCAAGGTTTCGGATTGTAAAAATCAAACCTATTGTTACCGTGTTGTACGAGAGCTGTCATGAGATGATTTTCTTACGTTCGTTTAATGTTAAATTATACAAACTCATAACACCATTTTGTAATCGGCGTTCCCTTTCATAAATGTACCCCCATTACGTTTACAAAGTGACAAATGTCTTGGTTTTCCTTACGACTTAGTGTTAACGCTCAAGAGCAGAGCTTGTAATTTTTAAATTATACCAATTAGCAACCTCCTTCAAGTATTCGTAAGTCTGTCCTCCTGTCCGGTGTTTTTCAATTTTTGCAGGAGGTACAGATGTATGACAGGATTTAGATTAGGGGTTTGAATAATATCTCTGTAATGTGGTGCAGTGGCTACCCGGACCACTGCACTGTGACTGAGGTTGGCGCTAATGACCAAGCTGTCGACGCGCCATTAAGCCTCATTCCCCCCCGCCTATTCGTACCATTGGGCCTGGGTCTAGTCGTTTCACAGCAAGTCCAAGAGTTTTAGCTAAAACCTAAAAATAGCTCACAGCAAGCTGAATCTTTCTGGATGGGCCATGAAATATATGTGTAATAACACACTGAAAGTCCCCTAGAATCCCAACGGAGGTCGTTCCAAAATCCAAGATGGCGTCTATAGTGGCACCCGTTTCACGTTATTATCAACACTTTGTAATTCCACTAGGTAAAAATGCAATTGAACTGTATAAATATACAGGGTGTTTAAAAATAAAACCGACAAACTTCCAGGGCATACTCAGGAGGTAAAGACAAGTCGAAAAGTTCTATATAACACCGTTCTAAAAATGCTTGGTTACCGAGATATCGCCCTATTTGATCCCATTCTTTTATGATCGAGTATTCATTACCAGGAATTCTTTTGCCATTTTATTAATGAATTTGATATTTTGAGGAAATTTGAGAAAATTTGAGAAAAAAACACGTCTGCACAGTGTCGTTTCAAACCCAGCTGCCAATTTTCAACATGCTAGGTTGAATAGTTGTTCTGTAATCTTGTTCTGTAGCAAACTCGTATCACATTCACATGCAAATTAGTATGTGAATGTGGTATGAGTTGCTACAGAACAAGATTACGGAACAACTATTTAACCTAGCACATTGAAAATTGGCAGGTGAGTATGAAATGACACTGTTAATACGTGTTTTTTTTTCAAGTGACTGGCACAAAATTAAAAATCTGAAAATCTTAAATATACCAAACGACAAATTGCGTTTTAACTTACTTCATAATATACCCAAAGAAGAGTCGGCTGAAAAAAACGAAACTGTTGTTTCTTGTAATAGACACAAAGACAATCTTTAAAATGAAAAAAAATCTAATTCGTTAAGAAACAGGAGTTGGTGGCCTACAACATTTTTAAATAAAATTTATGATACCTTAAAGAAAGAAAGAAAAAGGAAAGCTACGGTATTCGAACTAGTGACCTCCCACACCACAGTCCACTATCATAACCACGCCACCACACTCAGACACAAAACAAATCTCGTCTGAATCACTAGTAAAACCATCCTAATTTTTTCTGAAGTAAACGTGGCTCCCACGTGGTTGCATTAAAGAGAGCTGTTTTCATTGATAAATTAAGAATATTTATTCATATTTCTCACAAATACTTAAGAAATAAGTTTAGAAAGATGGCATGGTTAGGAATTGGGTGTTTGTTGTCGAAGTTTAGCATAATGACTGACAAATGAAGAGGCCACAACTCCCTTAGACCATTGCCATGACTTTCCTACAGGCCAACCGAATTCTTATAATAAGTTAACATCTTTTTTTCTAAACGCTTAAAGAAAAAGGCTTAGAGGGTTAAAGGCTAATTCTTAGTGGAATAATCATGCATAAGCAACATTTCTGCAGTGTAACAAAAATTAATATTAAAGAAAGACGAGTACCAAAGTGGCTGCCCCTTAGATAAATACAGTCTTAAGAATACGAAAAGAGGAAAAAGATTCCTTGTAACGTTAAGCCATGGTTTAGATGAAACAGTGGAAGCCTGTATCAGACTGCCTTGCAAGGTGCACGCCGTACTGTGGCCTCATACTAGGCAAACTCGGGTGCAGCAAGATGCACCTACCTGTGGGAAAACTTCGCGATAATAAATTACGTTTGAAACTGCAATATCGTCTGATCTTGCCAATACAGGAGAAACTTGCAAGATCTCAGTAAGCTGACACGTTTTGCCGTGAAGCGGACCTGGCTTCTTTTCAAGGACTCTCTCTGCCCAGTGGCTCTTAACGTGTCCGCAATGAAAAATACTTTAGAAGTAATGCTGTATTTTAATTAAGAAAGCAAAAGAATGCAGCAGAAGTTTCTTTTTATTATTCCTAAGAAAACCTGTCTTATTTTCCTGGAATCCCAAGTATGTTCATTGTTCCCGACATTAAAAACATGAAAGCCTCAGTTAACCTGAAAGCCGTAAGGTGAGAATGTAAATGGCCTGTTTCAACTGATGATCCTGGAAGGTTGAGAAGGTGGGGGGGGGGGACGGTAACCAACTGGCCTTTAATTTACAGTCTAAATTGGGAAGGGCAACTGCCAAATTTACAGCCGTAGTTACTACGTACGGTAATTTTTATAAAAGTGCTTAAGAACGATGGTTAACATTATCAAAAGGCATGCCTTCCCAGGTCAGATCTGGTATTTCACTGTCTTAAAGAGTTTGAGCTTCCGGAATCTGCTTGGAACGTTTTCAACGCTCGTTAAATTCGCCCTACCCCCTCGGTAAGTGGAAAAAAATATGCCCGAAAAAAATATCCATTGAAAAAGTATCCCAATATAAATATCCCCTGGAACAAATATCCCAGGTAAAAATATCCCCAGAAAAGATATCCCCAGAAAAAATAAAGCATGAATGTGGGGTGATATTAAAATAAAAACACCTTATTTATGAGTATCTAGTCTTAATTTATACCATTGTCATGTAGTAAAAAAAAAACTTTCTGGCGCTGGACCTCCGTTTGTACTCCATTCCCCTAACAATAAAAATAAGGAAATAAGGAAAGGAAAATAGGAAAGGAATTCCGGGAAGAATGAAACCTGTCTCCCTATTAACTACTAGTCTATTAGTGGTACACGCAGGAAAATATTTGGAGAGCAGCCCAACCGGCCCATCCCCCTCCTCCCTATCTTTTCCAATTATGAAGAACGTTTGTTTAAAAAAAAATAAAACAAAATAATGTTAACCTCACCGCCATGCAAATTTGCAAGGCGAAGAGGTAATGGCGTAGCTGAGAAAGAATAGGCTGTGACGATTTTCGAATTCAGTGTGATCTTGCGAGCCCTATAATAGCCCAAAATGTACATGCTTAAGCTATTCTGAAAGCTGGGGACGTATTCTTTCCATAAATCCTAACGGAAATTGTTTAGCTCATCTAGGGACTGACCTACGCCCATTACAAGGTGGAGATGCAACGGCATAGTGGCAAAAGCGAATTGTGATTTTTTAATTCAAAGTGCTCTTGCGAGCTTTCTAATGGCCCAAAAAAACATGCTTAGGTTATTTTTAAAGGTTATTCGTATCTCTTTCCACCAATCGTAACGAATATTGTTTAGCTTAGATAGGCACCTTCCTACGCCTGTTTATAGATGTAGTTGTAATGGTGAAGCGGCTGTTTTCAATTTCAAAGTGCCATTGTAATGCTCATATTCGTATTGTATCTAAACTAAACAATTTCGGTTAGGATTGATGGAAAGAATAAATTTCCATCTTTCAGAAAATCCTACGCATGTCCATTTCGGGCTATTAGAAGGAGTGCAAGAGCACTTTGAACACGAAAATCACTGTAAAAATCAATTGAAAAAAAAGGAGTGTTCACGCAAATTAAGGGAGATATACTTTAAATACGATGTCGAGATTCAATAGGTGCATTCAAGATGTATCATCTATTCTGTCCAGAATTATGGGCTGTCCAGAATTTTTGTTACACATTATGATTTTGATTAGTTTATGGTTAAGCAGTCACAGCTAAAAAAAAACCGGTTTTTACGGGGGGGGGGGGGGGGAAACACCCCCCCAGGGGGTTTTGAACTTGGTATCATAAATATTTTTTCCAGTTACTCTTCATGTACATCCATATCAATTGGCTTGCCTACTACAGTTTTTGAAACAAATGTTTACACACTTCATGTATAATTCTAACTTGTGTGGTTAACTATGATAGAAAAGAAACTGGCAGCCATTTTGCATGTCATTTCTTTTTTTTTTACTTGTAACTTATAAACAATGACTTCAGTAAATTCTTTGTGCATTAAAACATGTATTCATACAGGTCAATCGTATTTTTCACTTGTTTGGTTACGAAATCTTGACAATAATGGAAAAAGATGGCCATTTTGGACGCCATCTTAGATTTTGGAAGGAGCTCCAGTGGGATTCTATAGCACTTTTAGTATGTTATTTTACACATATTCACGGACTTATTCTGAAAAATGTAGCTTGTTAGTGAGCGATTTCCAGGTTTTCATACATTTTGATCTAATGCTCTCTGATCTAATGCTCTTGCCAAAACAATTTTCGCGCTGTTTTTTGGCGTAAAAACAGTGACACTCAAGACATGTGTTTCTTTAAGCATGGTAATGGGAGAGCTTAAATTCTAAGTGACATTTTCAAGTATATTTTCTAAAAATTAAACATATCATTGAAATTTAGTGGTGACGCAAATTTTAAAAAATGGAAAAGTAAATTTCTAATTAAGGACGAATTCGTCAGGTTGTTTGTAAATTTAACAATGTTTTACAAAAAATCTTGATCATTTGCTTGATCGTGTTAGATATGGAATGTCCGTCATCAGCATAAGAGTTGCAGCATGAAAGCTCCTCGACCGTAACGAGACGACGAGGAATGAGCAAGCGAAGCGAGCGACTCCGCTAGTATGCTTTAAAATTTTTGTACTTTAAAGTTAGTCTGTTTGATCTGTGGCCGGGTAATTTGCCATAGAAGTGACACAACATCGCCAGACGTTCACGCATGGTCTTAATATTAAAAAAAAATGAGTGTTCAATATTTATTATTTTAAAAAAATACGGGGAGCAACCAGCAAGCCTAACATTTATTTATTCATGTATCTATCGTGTAAACTATGTTAGCCATGTGTTAGTCGTTTCACAGATTATCAAAACAATTCTCGCACTGTTTTTCTACATTAACACAGTTTTTTTTTATTTTAAAGAAATTTTGACGAGCCTTAAGTCAGCCGAAGAAATTAATGCTTGTATGGCTGAACCGGCTCAATTTTGAACATTACCAGATTTTTTTAGAAGAAATATCTGGTAAAGGGAGGTGCCAGCACGGGGTTTCGATCCGGGAAACTCCCGATCATCGTCGGGGCCGAAAGATTGTCCAGAATTAGCCAGAATACATCCCATAACCGCTGAAGGAGCATGGTAGCCTCTCACGGTACCCTGGCCGGCAGTCCTGGCGGGGACTTTGCCAAGGTCCCCTTTCCAAGGGTTCGAACTGCTCCGCAAACCTGAGCCGTGCGAGAGCTACGATGACCCTCATAAGCTAATGACGACATGTATTTGTGAACGGTAATTACGAAATTTGTAAGCGCTTTCTACTACCTGACCCAAACCTCCTGTCTGTTCTCCTGTCCAGGATTTTTAATTTTTTGCAGGAGGTACAGATGTATGATAAGATTAGGAGGTGGTTTTTTTTAATAGCTCTGTAATGTATGGCGCAATGGCAACCGGGACCGCAGCACTACGCCTGAGGTTTGTGCTAATGACTTAGATGTCGACGCGCCATTAAACCTCAAACTCCCTCCCCCACAATCCAGTTAGAGATAAACATAGAGAGGAAGAATCTTCGAAGGATGCATGCATCAGAAAATCCCATTGTACAGTGATTGACGTTATCAATTATTTTCTACTCCAATTTAAGAATAGTTGCGAAAAACATTCATAAGTTTGCAGTAGGATTAGTGTGTGTGTGCAGCGCATCTTGAGTCCTGCAGCAGTTTTTTTATGAGCGGCTACGTCTTCCAAGAGGGAGCGGCTTTAATCAATGGCCGCCATTGTTTTTGTAACCATCTTGGATATCAACAAGGCACTCTGTTACCAAAAATATACATCCTATTATCTGTGTTCGTTCTGGAACGAACTCAAGATAGGCCGCGGACACTATAGTTCTAACAAATTCACTCATTTGTTTCCGTAGATTTTTAACGTTGAAAATATTACTCCGTGAAGATTTTTCTACCCCCATACTTGCGCTGAACTAGAGTGACGAAATGCTCTTCCAGTGAGCCATATTTTCAGTTTCCTTATGACATTATACAATGTATTTCATAATTAAGAAAAATAGTCGAGAATGTTACTTACCCTGCAACATAGATTCGCAAAAATGAAGACGCTAAAATGTTTTTCGCCACTCTGTGGAAGGCCAACTGCTGCTTTGCAAAAGGAAGCAAAATTTAAAATGTCAATATGGGTCTAGTATTTTCCTAAAAAAAATCGTGCAGCCCGAAAGCGGGATCCACTGCCCACCACCAAGCTAACCAGCTTAAACACTGTCAATCTTTACGTTCATGACGGATCGTCGATTGAAACAGTGTATTCGTGTTACTCTAGCAATCTCCTCTGGTATGCAAAACGATGCTTTATTGACTGAAAGCACACACCCGGTTACACGGATTGTTCACCCCTACGATACCTGTGGCAACATTCATTGTTCCTGTCTATCGGTAATCGTTCAACAGTCACTGTACGCTAACCGCAGAAGGCCAATTAACTAAAGCTTATCTTGATGGCGCGCTGACAGGCAGTTAACAAAGTATTAATAAACTTTCGTTCTTTAAACCATTTTCAACACAGTTGGCATGGTTTACGAGAATGTTTTTTTTTTGCGTGTGTCAGGCGTGTAGCGTGCTTGCAGCCTTCATCTTGATGATACTAGCGACCACAAATTACTAACACGGCAACACATATAAACAGTGTGTCATAAAACTCACCACACTGCTATTAGATCCGATGTTCCAAGTGTCGCCCATGCATAGCAACAAACTATTTTAATTCGAATGCCAGCTCATACCTGACTGCTGCAAGATTTGCGTCTGGGAAGGTGTCAAGATAATATTTACCTATGCCAGAGTTTTGTTATGGGGAAATTTAAAAAATGGGTCAAGAAATCACTGGACGGTGCCATAATTTCCCTACGGAAAACGTTATAAGGTGTTTTAAGGTTTTTTTTTAAAATTGAAACAAATACTTTACTCACAGTCTCCGTGCATAGTATCTGTTTATGCCCGTACTGTAGTTTGTCCCACATTATGTTTGCAGGAAACTGACCGTATGACATCACGTTTCCTTCACTACGAGTGCAAAAAACAAAGTATCCCACTCGTAGACTCTAACAATAAATGTGAAGAGTCTATATCCACATGTTTTACACTCGTAGTGCAAGAAAACGTAGCACCATACAGTCAGTTTCCTGCAAGCATAATGTGGAACAAACTGTACCACTAGCACCGTGCTTAACCCTCTAGTCTGTGCTTAAAGGTGTCGTGTATGCATGTTTTCCACCACCAGCATTACTGAAGCGGCGGGGGCTGACGACTTTAGCACTATTCTTAGGTGATGTGTACGGAAAACAGTACTAAGTTAACGGCACTAGGTAAAAATGCTTGCGTTCTGATTATTTTAGCGCAAGGAAATGACATCAGCAGCAAAAAATCTTACGTAAAACTACCATCTTTTAAAGGTTTTTTAAAACTTGCGTCATTCAGGTAATAAAGCTCTGAAATAATTTTTTACCCCATCGTTATAAACGAGCATATGAGTGTGCAGCAAGCGAATAACAAATAAGTAAAGTGAGTAAGTTCATTCAGTTCGGGGAGGGGGGGGGGCGTTGAGGCTCGATGATGCGTAGACAGCTACGTCATTAGCGCCAACCTCAGTCACAGTACAGTGGTCCGGCTTGCCACTGCACCACTCATTACAGAGATATTAAACAGACCCCGAATCTAAATCTTATAGATCTGTACCTCCTGCAAAAAAATGAAAAACTCCGGACAGGAGGACAGAATTTCCGCCTAATTGACGCGCAGTGTATCACGGAAGATGGAAACGTTTACGAACACCATCAAGATGGTGACAATCAACAAGGGCGCTAATGACCAAGTTGTCGACGCGCCATTAAGCCTCAATTCCCCCCCCCCCCAATCACAAGTAGGCGTTGGAACGTAAGTGGCCGTCGACACCAATGACACTCAGGAGGGACAACCCCCTTCAAAAGGAAACAGTGAGTGAGCCGGTGTGACCAATACATAAACAGGCGTTCAGCTCAGGTTACAAAAACAAACTGAAAGCAGCAAGCTCTCATCCCACAAGCTGAGGATTAATTAAAATCATACGAGATGGATCTTTTCCCAGTGAAAACAAAATTTGGCTCCAATAGTAGTACGAAATAAAGATTTAAAATATCGGTACTCAAAGAAAAAAAACGAAAGTAAAACAAACAAAATTTAGTCTAATACTTAACAATAAATACACAAAACAAAAAATAAAGCCAAGAGGCTGCAAAACGCTAAAATTTTCAAGAAATTCGTTATAACAGCTCGTACTCGTGCAATTATGGTCAGACGTTGCCTTCCGTCAAAGGATGTAACAGGACTTATTGGAACTTTTAAGATCTGCTTTAGGCCTATTTTGGAATATGCCTCACCGGTATGGTCTCCTTATTTACATAAAGACATTGAAGTTGTTGAGTCAGTCCAGAGATGTTTTACCAAACTGCTTCCAGGTTTCTACAACAAATCTTACGAGGAACGTTTGAAATTATTAAACCAACCTTCACTTGAAATGCGTCGTTTGATGACTGACTATTGCATTTTGACTTATGGTCTGCTACATGACTTGTTTGATATCCACAAGTAGCCAACATTTTCATGTCCGAGGATGCAGTAGTACTATAGGTCATCTACTGAAATGTGTGTAAACGTGACAAAACTGGATTGCCGTAAGCATTTTTTCTGCAATCGTTTTAAAAATGTTTGGAACCAGCTACTCTCTACTTTCGTTTTGGCATCTTCACTAACCTTTTTCTGACGGCTGTTAAACCAGACTGACCTATCAAGTTTGTTAATAATAGTAGCCAACTGCTGTTCGCCATTTTCCTCTTTCACCTTAGTTGTTTTCATTATATTATTCTGTATGTGTATGGCTGTTGTTGACTACAGTCCGTCTTGCTGGCTTATATCATTTTTTTAAAGGTTATTATTTATTATTTTTTTATCATGTTTTGTGTATCTGTGGTTATCGCTGACTTACAGTTCCTCTGGCTGGCTTTGTCTTCATCATATTTTTATTTTTTTTAAAAACATTTTCTACCATAATTCAGCTGGGTGTTAGTGACCGATTAAGTAACTTCGCTGACAAGCTGCAATTATATATAATTGCATCACTTATTATTATTATAAATCGAACCAGCCATAGAATCCCAATGAAATAACCTCTCAGCCTCTGTCTGTCCCTCCCCACTGCTTCGCCAACAAAGTCTTGCCGATCGAGTTAAAAATAAGAAATTTGATTGAAGAAACGAAATTTGGCTTCGTGATCGTGAGTAGAAGAACTGAGAGATTAGCCCCTGACTGGCAATGAAGGAACCACGGTGCACATATGGAAAAATCAAAAATTTTCAGCAGTTTGTTTCTGCCTTGTTCACCTGACAAATGGAAACACAACACAATGAGATGATGCTTCACACACTCAGTAGAAGCCGTAAAAACACATCGGTTAAGTTCTGAGCAGGGCATTGGGATGGTCTTGTGCAAGTTTAATTATTTTCACCCTTCAATCCAGTACACTGTTGAAGCTCAACTTGACAATTGTTTGTCTTTCCTGGATATCACCATTCACAAGGATCACTTTTTTTCAATGCCTGTGTACGCGACCCACTTTATTGAACCCGCGCAGACTGACAGGTCCATTCCCTGGAGTTCCGCACACCCACCGCAGGTGCTTATAGCAACTTTGGTTGGCGAAGTGAGGGGAGCTAAGTTGCTTTTCACTCGCCACCACGATCGCCTGGTCGAGTTGTGTCGTATTTGAAAAAAAAAATTGAACGGAACGGTTACCCTGTTAATGTGTTGCATTTTATCTTTCGTAAACACATGCATAAACTTCTGAAGCAGGAAAAATGTATCACGATGAAGCAACCAACACTCCTTGACTCTCCCATTTGTCCCCGTACTTTTTAACAACATTGCCTAGATTCTGGGCTCGCATGGGGTGAGGGAGTTGAGGGTTGTTTCGAAACCGCTTGCCACCCACAAGAGTGCTTTGACTAAGCCTACTGAGTGTATTCCACCCACTGTGAGCCAACAAAACTTATGTTCTTCGATCTTTAATGGCAATCGTGATATTTTTCAAACCTGTCAAAATCTTAAAGATGCTGTGTTTAATCAAAACACGGATTATCGGAGAAATGTAGTTTCTTGCTTGACATGTAGAGGCCTTTATATTGGTCAATGCCAGAGGGCATTGGCTGTTCCTTAAATTGAGCATGCCACTGTTAATGCAAAAAATAATTTTCAGTATGTTGTGGCAAAACATTGTGAGGGCCAACACATGGTTATGTTTGCAACACCAATATCATATATGTGGAAAAAGTCGAAAAAATCAAAAGGAATCTTGAAGCATACACCATCACTGCAAACCAGTATAAAATTCTTAACACAATTTCTAAATTCCAAAAATGGAAAAATGGCACAACATTTTCAAAAAAAGTCCCATGATGCCATTATAGTTACAATGTTTGTTCTCGATGGAGCTTGTTGACAGCCATGACATTCGTGGCTTTGATGTTGTGTTTTTGTTGAGTGTAAGTAAACATGTGTTTTTACGGATTTTACTGAATGTGTAGAGCATCATCTCATTGTGTTGTGTTTCCATTTGTCAGGTGAACAAGGCAGAAATAAACTGCTCAAAATTATTTATTTTACCATATGTGTACCGTGGTTCTTTCATTTACCAGTCAGGGGCTAACCTTTCAGTTCTGCTATGAAATTTGGTACACAAGTCGTTCTTAGCAGTACAATTCGAACCAGCCATGAAACCCCCGTGAAATACCTCCACGCGTCCCCAGTGCCCCTGTGCACCCTCTGAGGCTTGACTAACAAATTATTGCGTATTGAGCTGAAAGGATCAAACTTCATATACAAGTCATTGTTAGTCGTACAAATCGAAACAGCCATGGAACCACCATGACATATCCCCAAGGTCCCCCAGCACTCTCCTGTGCCCCCTTCTGATGCTAGCACAACAAATTCTTACCAATCAAGGAAAAGAAGGATATTTGGTACACAAGGCACTCTTAGCAGTATTATAAATCGAACCAGCCACGCAACCTTCTAGAGACTTGATATTTCAATTCGCTCTGCCTGCAATAGACCCAAAGCCTGTTTCCAAGTTTACAAATAGTTATGGAAAACAAGTCGTAATTTTTCAGGAGGAGCAGTTTTAACAACTTCACAAATTTGTCCCCACAAATTTTTCACGTTGAAAACTTTGCCCCATGACGAGTTTTAGCCCCCATACTTGCACTGTACTAATCTCATGATACAGATGTTCTTCTTCTAATGGTCATCGTGGCTGAGTTGGGAGAGAGCTCAGCCTGGTTGCTGGAGGTTTGCGGATCTGGTCGAACCCCTGGAAAGGGGATTTTGGCAAAGTCCCCTCCAGTCCCCGTCCCGGATCGAATCCGAGGTTTGGCACGTCCCTTTACCAGATATTTCTTCTTCTCTAAAAGTCTGGTAATGTTCAAAATTGAGCCGGTTCAGCCATACAAGCATTAAGTTGCTTCGGCTGACTTAAGGCTCAAAGAAATTAATTTAAAAATAAAATAATAAAATAATAATGTAGGCACTAGCCTACTTATTCAATTTTTTAGAGAAGCCGCTTAAATGTGGGTTTTATATTTCGGGCCTAAAACAAGTATTTTGTTCTAGTCTTTTTTCTTGTTTCAAGGTACAAGAAAGGCAAGAACAAAACGTGGAATTCTTAAGAAAAGTGCAAAGTCCTTTATTACTTGATGCGTCAAGCTTATCAGTGTGTAGTGACGAGGAAGATTTAGATTTAAATTTAAGTTTAGACATAATGCCTCTGTCATGTACAAACTCGAGGATTTCGAGCCCAAGTTCGAAATTTGGCCTGTGTATTTGAATGAGTCGGGTTAAATTGTAGTGCATATGAGTAAACAAATTCTGAATCTGGTGAAATCACTGACTGTGACTAACGAATTTAGCCATGAGTCTAAGACTAATTCACTTATTGCTTACGCTAACAGCACGAAATGGTTGATTCGTTGCACTATTCATGGTCATGAGTCACCATTAGAACTTAATTCTGTGTCTGATATCATGCTTTTGTCGAATAGTTGGTATCATAATGACTTTAATGATGTCAAGCTTAGCCTAGTTAAGATTAATCTTAAACACTGGACTAGTGCGGCAGTGAAACCACTGGTCACAGTAAACTAACTATTACTTATGGTGGCAAAACACAGAGCCCATTTTGTGCAACGAATCAACCATTTCGTGCTGTTAGCATTAGCAATAAGTGAATTAGTCTTAGACTCATGGCTAAATTCGTTAGTCATAGTCAGTGATTTCATCAGATTCAGAATTTGTTTACTCATATGTACTACAATTTAACCCGACTCATTCAAATACACAGGCCAAATTTCTAACTTGGGGTCGAAATCCTCGAGTTTGTACATGACAGAGGCATTATGTCTAAACATAAATTTAAATCTAAATCTTCCTCGTCACTACACACTGATAAGCTTGACGCATCAAGTAATAAAGGACTTTGCACTTTTCTTAAGAATTCCACGTTTTGTTCTTGCCTTTCTTGTACCTTGAAACAAGAAAAAAGACTAGAACAAAATACTTGTTTTAGGCCCGAAATATAAAACCCACATTTAAGCGGCTTCTCTAAAAAATTGAATAAGTAGGCTATCCTTTGAATTCGAAGAAAGTAATTAGATTCATTAATTTAGCACTTGGTTGCTCCTTATAAATAAACTTGCATAAGTACACACAACTGGAATAGGCAGAGCCTCGTTATGTGCAACAGCTAGGTCACTTTTGATTATCTGCACAAAAGATAACCGATAAAAATATAGCAATTTTACAATTTTCCCAACCGGTTCACGTAACAGCAATGCCTACGATCTACGTTTTATCAAAACCAGAAAACACTGTCGCACTTTTGTATGAAAGTTTGCTCGGCATTAAAATTTTGTGCCACTATTTTAAGCTCAACAGCAACAACAAAAGAATACATTTATTCACTTTGAGCATTTGTAAGAAACAAGTTCTCTTAAACTACAATGCATCTTGCAAAGATGCAGCATCGTAGAAAATGCACATGTGGCTCTTCCAATTTAGAGTATTGTCTAAAATAAACCGAAGGTATTAAACTTCGACCGTTTTATTGATCTGTGTGCAGTCACACCTTGACTGTTCTTAATAGCCTTTACATTAAATAAACATTAAAAAATGTTAGCCTAATTTGCATTTCATTTGTTGTGTAAACTAATAAATTTAAATATCTTTATGCAACCTAGAGGTTTCTACTTTTAACATCATGGGATCTCTTAGAAAAAACTGACCTATATTTTTATTATTAAAAGTGCCAATATTGGGCAAGATATCCCATTTGAAACTTTTTATTTTTACCACATCTGGTTTGCCCTAGGAAACATAGTTCTTTGGTTCTCTGGAACTTGCGGGTTTACACAATTCTTGCAAGTATACCAAATATTTCAATAACTTGTCCTCATACTGTCATTTGTATTTTCCATTGTACTACTGGAATTGCTATCTCAAGTCGATAGATTCAATACATCGGAAATTATTTAGCTAAAATTAAAAGTAATTCACAACGACACACTAGGGGCAAGAACCCCAACAAAAAAATCTGTTACTCAATTAATTTTGGCATTTTTTTACGTAACTTTAAGTTAAATCAGGTTAATCACATTTCCCAAAAAAATATATAAAATAAAAAGTATGGTGACCTGGTCACTTATTGATGAGCCAAGTGCCCCAGAGTCAAACTTGTTTTTCTTTTTAGTTTTGAAGTATGTGATAAGAACTAATAGACTGTGAACAAACATTTTGCACTCAATCAATTAACATAGCCTAGCAACTAAATTAAGTTGTCATTGGATACGTGACCTTGCCAGCTTGGATAGAAAAAGAAAATAATAATTGGTGGGTCTACAAGAGGCACATACTGGTGTACATTCACGAGTGAGTAAACTAGAGGACACCTGTTTTCTCAAGTAATGAGAAACACGACATCATCAGAATAAAGCGCTATATTCAGGAAATGTCGTGAGTGAACATTGTCATAACCGCAGCGATACGGGTCAGTGGAGATTTGCAATTTTCCATTGTACGTTATGTGGGGTAAAGTAAAGTGAAGTGAAGTTTAGGGTAAAGTTTGACGTCAGCCCGGGTTACAACTCTTAGCATGATGCTAGCTTTAGTACGGGATTATGCAGAAATCGTTCACGGAGACTCATATAGCATTTTACTGACTTCGAAGCTGAGAGAATTGGGAGAGGCAAGTGCTTTAAATATACAGGGTGGCTCAAAAGTCTGGAGAAGCCTACTGCCATTCGAAATCTACTTAGAAGAGAAACACGAAAATGTACATACGTATAGTATGGGTCGGGGACATGTAGTGATGTTAGTTTAAATGACCTTGGAATGGTCCTTCAAGGTCATCACTATGCTAAATTTTGAACTACACGTCGTAGAATAGTGGTGTAAATTGGAAAGTTGTGGAGAATCGTAAGCCAATGCCTAAGCAAAAAACAATGAAAATCGGACCATTAGGGCAGGAGTGATTCTTCAGACATGTCATCCTTAATAGCTTCACTGCATGTCTTCAGGGTATCCAGCAGAGAAGGTGCCGTACCCAACGAAAGTTATCGCAGCAGTACAGGATACAGAAGAGGTTTTCTTTTCTATCCAGAAACATGTAGTTGTGTTTACATAAAATCGGAAAATCTGTAAGTTCAGTTACATTTGTGGAGGGGGGGAGGGAAGCTGAAAATGTTTCCTTGAATGGGGAAGGGCAAGGCAGATTAATAGCTTTAGGCAATGTTGTTTTATTTAAAACAAAGTTTTATTTTAATTATTTGAGTTACTTCATTTTATTATCAGTCATCTCAAGCCTGTACTGGTAGAGGGGGATTATTTGTTCAAATGAGCGTTGCATGTTCACTTCCTTCATGTCATGCAGCAAACCTTAAAAATTCCCTCCCCCCCCCCCCCATGTTTAACTGAACGTATGCATGCAATTTCGTGGAAAACGCAACACACGTCTGTGGATAGCAAACGTAAAATCTTCTTCTGTATCCCACATTGCCACGATTAATTTGGAAAGGCACCTTCGCTGAAGACATGCAGTGAAGCTAGTAAGGGTAACATGTCTGAAGGATAACTCCTACTCTAATGGTCCGATTTTCATTTTGTTTTTTTGCTTTGGCATTAGCTTACGGTTCTCTACAACTTTCCAATTTACGCCACTATTCTGCGACGTGTAGTTCAAAATTTAGCATAATGATGACCCTTGAAGGATCTTTCCAAGGTCATTTAAACTAGCATCACTTTATGTCCCCCAACCCATACTATATGTGTGTACATTTTCGTGGTTCTCCTCTAACCAGTATTCTAATGGTAGTAGGCTTCTCCAGACTTTCGAGCCACCCTCTATAGTCCTAGTTGAGACATGAAGATGTCATTTTTCACGTAGTTCTCTGTCCCAGGAAAAGGCGAGAACTACAAGTTTTCAGTCGTGCGGGGATTGATTGCAGTAAACCTCCTTTTTTTTTGATTTTGCACTATTCCATGATCGAACCCGAAGCCATGGTTGGAAGTTGGCAGTCCAGTTCTCACGCACAAAATGTCGTCCACATTTTTTTCTATCCCTATTGATCGTATTAGGGATTACCTAGGACCAGCCACAGTGGATCAGCCCACATTGCATGGTTTTTGTTGCATGCTAGAAAGGGGAAACCTACAGCCTTTCCTGAGGTACCCAATTGCTGAACTTAGGTGACATGGTTGGCACTCTAGAATTCTCACTTTCTTTCGTTCCTTTTTTGCTGTCATTAATTACTACCTAAAAGTTGCAGGATCGGCATTAGAGGTTACCGTCCTTCCGAGTCCTTCCACCAATTTTTAAACGTATATAATGCTAATGCGGTTGCGCTCTCCACTCCACAGGTCCCTCTCTTCTGATTTTCCCAAGAATGTCATTCAGCAGTGCTTGGCCGCCACTTTCATCCTGTGAAATTCACTGGAAATATTAAATAATACGGTAAGTGACCTTTGAAGCATACCGTAATGTTAAGTTTTTATAGTTCACATGGGGCAGAGGTGGTGTTAGCCCATTTGCGTATTGACTACACTAACTTTACTCAATGCCTTCATCACAAAAAATCCTCATAGAATGATTAACGGTGTCATTTATTTTCCACTCTAATTTAAGAATAGTTATGGAAAGCAGTCATAATTTTGCAGAAGCGTTAGTTCTAACAACTTAACAACTTTGCCTCATAGATTTGTGACTTTAAAATTTTACTCCATGTAGTTTTCTACCCACATACTTGCACTGTAGTAGAGTCACGAAACACATCTTCTTCTCTTAATGTCCCACCCAGTACACCACATTTTCAGTTTCCTTATGATTTTACGCAGTGCATTCATTATTAAGAAAAACAGTCGAGTACAATACTTACCCTGCTACAAAAATTCGTAAAAATGAAGAACCTAAAACCTTCAAGTTCGTGACGGATCATTGACTGCAACCTTGTATTGCTCAAATAACCTTTTCATGTAAAAAACTGGTTCTTTATCGAGATTCCTCTTAATCAAAAGCTCACACCCAGTTACGCGGATTGTTTTACTCAGCGTTTCCTGTAGCAACATTCATTGATCCTGGATGCAGGAAGTAATTAAACAGTCATTTAATGCTAACCGCGTACCGGAAATTAGCTAGAGCGCTGTTCTTGATGGCGTGTTGGCAAGCAATATACAAAGTTTTACAAAAGTTTCGTTCATTGAACCATTTTAAGTACAATTAGCATGGTTCAGGAGAATGGATTTTCGAATGTCACCATCTTGAATGTCTTCGTTGCTGTTTCCACCTTCCTCGAGCATTCCGTGTCAATTGGTTGATGATTATGGCATCCTGTCCGAGGCATCACAATTTTTGCAGGCAGTAGCGATATACGATAAGATCTAGACTTGGGGTTAGTTTAACATCTCTGTAATGTGTGGTTCAGTGGCAACCCGGTCCACTGCACTGTGACTATAGTTGGCACTAATGATCTAGTTGTCGACACCCATTAAGCCTCAATCCCCCCCCTCATCCCCCTCCTCACGTGGGATTACGCGTTTCAAATAAGATCAGTTGGATAATAAGCATTCCTGGCTTAATGAAGGAGGCAAGCAAATGCCTCATTAGGTTGATTTTTTTTCCTGTGGTTTTGTGTGTAAATTTTGTAACTTGAATAAATCACGGTCGATTCAATTAATATATTTAATGTGATATGTTTAGTTGTGAGCCATAGTGTCACGATAATTGTTCCAAAATGAAAGAAGGCCATGGATCTGACCACTTAAAAAACTAATTAAAAAAAAATCGCCGGCAGTTTTCTTGAATATCTGTGTGCGCAGCTGGCCATTTTTTTAGTATTATTTATTATTTCATACATCGACATAATTTGAATAATCTATGGATTTAGAATTTGTTGTGGAAAATCAAGAAAACATTTCTCACGGTTAGTCATCATTTTAATCAAATAAAAATTGGAGAACGGTTCCTGTTAGGATTCACGCCCCACCGTTAAGGCAAAATTTGTGTCACAACAGTTCTTTTTATTTCTATTGCTATGGAATAGGACCTTCTCACCCCTACTTGCATTCTACTTGCGTTGGATGGCCTTAAAGACTGGTTGCCACCAAATTAGCATTGCAGCATCTAGGCCTATTGAATTCTCTCTCGCAGCTAGGGAAGGAATGCACAAAGCAAAACTTTTAAATGCAACAAACAAGCCACGTGACTCCTTAATCATTGAGTGAAAATTTCGTATGCCCTTGTGCACCTGGAAACAAGCACTAAAATCAACAATATTAATGTCACTAGACGGCACAAGGGGAGTTTCTTTATATTTTTCCATGGCTCCGTCTAGTGACATCTGTATCGTTAAGTTTTATAGCTTGTTTCCAGTTGCACGAGGGAGTACGAAATTTTTACTCAGTAATTAAGCAGTCACGTGGCTTGTTTGTTGTCTTTAAAAGTTTTGCTTTGTGCATTCCTTTACTTCCTACGAGAGAGAACTCGATATAACTAGTTGCTGCAATTCTGATTTGGTGGCAACCGACCTTTAAGGTCATGATAACATTAGTAAGTGAGATTTTGCTCTATCTTGTGTTGGATACAATTAAAGATATAACAAAATTATATAAATGCTATTAACAAGTGCTGTGTACAGTTTATTTGTAGTGTTGGCCGAGTGAATGTAGCAACTACACACAGTTATGGGTTCAAGTTAGCAGCTGCCCCAGAGGGCGTTGTCGAGCTATTTATTAGCTTGGTCATAATACACCATGGGTATGGTCATAATTTGTATTACATAATGCGATTGGTTTATACATAACTACTCAGTAGTGCCTGTAGCCACACATTACATTCACCCCCTGCTAAAGTACAAGTAAGTCGACTTAATTATAAGTATCCTACTTTCAATATTTCAGTATTCTTAAGTTCTATAAACATTTAGTTGATATATGCACTGTATACATATTTACAATATCGACACACTTAGAAGTGAAGATTAATACCCCTAATTAATTTCTACTATGTCCCCCTTAGTATTTTTTTACCTTTCTAATAAACATGCCAATTTAGTTGTCTTTTTAAACCAATTCAAAATCATCTCTTTTCGTTAACCCGTGCAAAAGAATCATGAAAAAAGCTCATAATTCATTTCAAGAAGAATTCCTTTCCACTAGAATTTTTTTGTCACCAATGCGCAAAAATGTTAAAAAACTAGAAAATCCCCCTTTTTCTGTGAAACTGAAACAGAAGGCAATGACATTATGCTTGACGATGTAGTCGGCACTAACATGAGGGAAATACGTGCTTCAACTTCTTTTTCTTTTTCGGGACTTGGTGATTTAATCGGTGTTTGTGTTTTTAACGGAACCTTTGACGGACTAGAGAGGCATTTTCGAAGCGATATCTTCCGTGGAGAAAGTGTTAGCATGACAGTGCTTTGACACCAGCCCAGAGACCATGGCATTATGGGACCAATTTCGGAGGCCGCGGTGACGCTAGCCCCCAGACAACTGAATAATGGATTATTCTGCCAACTTTGAATATTTTGCTTCTCATTGGCTGGAATATTCTTGATCTCTGGATCCTCAGCAACACGCATGCACAGCTGGGAACTGGATTTCCATAGCAAGATGCCTCCTTTTGCATCCTCATACAGCCAATCACGTTTGTAATACGCGCTGGCAACCAATTGTGCTCGAATTGGGTTTCGAATTCATGCAAAACACTTTATCACTGACAGGAGTAAGTAGTTTAATACTTGTTAGCAGGTGGTTTTAGTTGACGTTCTTGCCAGAAACGTTCAGCAAAAAATGAAACATAAGGCTTAACTTAGTACGGACATTTCTTGTTAGGAAAGCTTTCGATGGCGTCAACTCAGTTGTGCAATAAGGAATGTTTATACCCTCTATGAGAAATTAGTGCAATTTCTGTAGTTAAACCTTGAGTTAGACTCACCTTTAGACTTCTTATAAATGAGCGTACCAGGTTTTATACTGCACCATTTCGAACTGGTGTGTACGGCATGGACGTTACATGGTGTATTTCACATTATTTCAAATAATTTTCAAACTCAAAACGTTTCAGCTGAGAGCAATTATTGTTGACTAGTATATTTACGTAGCCATGTGTTGCAATCAAATCCCTTAGGTTACAAATAACGGTTCCACTCATAGTAGTTTTCATTTCGTAAACAAATGGGAATTTAAACTGTGCGTCTAGGATAACCACGTAAGTTTTTCCATGGAAGGGCCCGCAAAAGTCAAGATGAATTCGAGACCATACTTGTGCAGGTTTCTCCCCAAAACGCTTTTAGGCTTAGAACCAATATCTCGGTTAACTTGACAGCCCATGAACATGTTAACCAGATTTTCCAAAGCGCTATCCATTTTCGGCCACCACACACGAGAACGAGCAAGGGCTTTAATCCTAACTTACCGCAGTGGCCTAAATGCAACTCCTTAACTACTTGTTCACGCAATATTTTGGGAATTATGAGTATGTGGCCCCAAAATATTGCATTACCATCGAAATATAACTCATGCCTACGTTGAAAATAGGCTTCTAATCTTCATTTTCAATTTTGTCCTGCCAACCATCATTGGTATAACGATAAACTGTTGCCAGCAGCTTATCGTTCAACGTGTAATAATCAAGTTGGTCAGCCAAAATTGGAAGTGATTTAATAGTTTCCAAATTTATAGCTCTCTAACAAGGAGCTTGTTTGGAAGGGGGTTCATAACGCATCGGCATGTGTGATAAAAAATCAGCACTACTGTTGTCTTTGCTGGGGATGTGCTGGAACTCAAAGTCCTACCCATTTAGATATAAAACCAAACACTGAATATGTGCGGCAGCCATGGCTGGAATTGACACCTTGCTTCTGAACAGCCACAGCAAAGCTTCCAGGTCCATTTGTAATATAAACCTTCTCCCAAATAATTACTGGTGGAACCGTTTGACACCAAACACTATCAATAATGCCTCTTTGTCGAATTGGGAATAGGAAAGCTCTGCTTTCAACAGGCCTCTAGAGACGAAAGCAATAGACCTATCTTAGCTATTTGGATAGCCGTGAAAGATGCACACTCCGACCCCTAAGGGACTTGCATCACAAATGAGCTTAATAGGCTGCTTGAAATCATAGTGTGCAAAGATTTTTGGATTTATAATTGCATTCTTAGCATTCTAGACTGCATCTGGTCATTCCTTACTCCATTTCCAGTAATTTTTACTGGAAACGTAGTGCTCCATTGAACAGTAATTTGTTTAATGGATCCAATATGATCGCCAGATGTGAAACAAATTTTCCATACTGGTTTATAAAGTCTAAGAACGACTTTAACTCTTGAATATTTGTAGGATCAGGGGCAAGCTTGATAGTATCCAGAACGTTAGGCAAATCCGAGAGTCCATTTTTATTGATTTGGAATTCCGGATATTTTATTGTCTTTGCAGAGGTGGCATTTACGTTTGTTTAATTTCAAACCGTTTTCCTGGAAAGCTTCTAATACTTGGAACAAGGCCTTATCATGCACCAAACCCTTTCCAGCAGTCAGAATATAGTAAAAAAAAGGGCCAGACTTACGAATAACCCAAGGACCCACTCCGTGCACTTTTGGAAAATGCCAGGTGCACTAATTGCTATCATAAAAGGGAGTTTTGGGAATTGAATTTCGGCATTTGCTTGTATTGATAGTCAACGGGGCCTTTGAATCCTCGTCAAGCTCAACTTGCAAGAAAGCATCCGAAAGATCAATAATCATAAAAGTGTCGTACCCTGCTAGTTTCGAAAATAAATCTTCATCTATAGGTAAAGAATGATAATGGATATCCATTTGTGGATTAACTGTGCCTGAGTAATCTCTCACTATTCGAACATCCCCATTCGGCTAGAACTCAAACACTATTGGAGTAACTCAGGCACAACAATCGCAGGTTTTAGAACAGACTCCTGGACGAGTCTGTCAATTTCTGCTTCGACTTTCCCCCTTACTGCAAGGGGTACCGGTCTAGCTTTACAGTATTTTGGAACTGCATTTGGTTTGAGCTCAAGCTTTGCTTTAAAATTTTTGAGTTTTCCCAATGGAAAATCACTAGGAAATCACTTAAACACCTCTTCGTCCGATAGAAAATGAATTTCTTCTGTTACTTCATCTAAAAATTTTATTTCATGTACCACCTTAGCATAAACTTTCTTAATTCTTAAGGGCTTTTTGATATTTGATTCGTCAACATTTTTCAAACTTTGCAGTATGAACATCACAAGGAGACATAGACATAAACTCACCGTCACAAGAACATACCTTGATTCACCAAATTTTTTTCTAACTGCATTGTTAAAGCTTGGAATGGTCTGCCGACTGATATTATGAATGTAAACTCTGTGACTTTGTTCAAAAGCAGGCTTATGAAACATTTAACCTCATTTTAAAGCATATACCTTTAATGCTCTAGGCAGGCGTGAAAGCCCTTCCTTTGACCTGTTTTGCATTCTACTGCAAACAAATGCACTAAATAAATAAATTGATTCACGTCCAGTTCAAGACTACGCATCCTTCTACTCCAAAATAATGCTGGAAAACTGTCATGGCTTACAATAGCTTATAATTTCTCAGTTCACATTGAGCCTCACAATGCTAACGGCTTATAAATAACTCCACCAATGGCTCTCAACGTAATACTTGTGGGGTTAAGCTTGCCATCACTGAAATATTTATGCTGCTAACTGGAATCAGTGTCGAATTTGCACCTGAATTAACCTGTAGTGGAAGCTCATGACCAGTTATCGGGCAATGAATCATCCACTTACTTCGGCGTCGGGCTGTGGAAACTGACCAAATTTCGTCCGCGTCAGGACTAAAATCTTTAGAACAACATTCAGTGCTGTCCAAATCGTAATATGACGATTCTTCTACATGATGTGCTTTTCTACCAGAATATTTATGATTTTTCTTTTTGCTAGCTGTTTTTACAGTTTTTAGTTTATAGGAAGAGGACGCCACTGCATGTTTGCTAGTTCTGCAAACACGACTTAAGTGCCTAACGTTTCTGCAAGACAAACATTTATGCTTCCTAAACCTGTAGACAGTTTTCACGTGCGACAATAACACAAAATGTCACTGTTGGACTTCTTACTGTTACGGTGATAAGGATGTTTAAATTGGGCTGCATGAGTCACAGGCCCCTGAAACTGACTAACATTCTTCTCAGCCAATTCTTGAGAAAGGGCAAACTTGCAACCAAACTCGACTGTAACAGTAGCAGGATTCAGTGCTAAAAGGGCCTTTAATGAATTGGTGTTCAGCAATTCAGAGCTAAACCCTGAGCCTTGTCTCGTGCCTTGTCCCTCTTTAATTCTATTATATAATTCGGTATTGACTCGTTTGCATTCTGCTGCCTCCTTTGGAACTGAAAACGTCAGTTTAAGATACAATTTACCTGGCAATAAGGTGTTAATTTCAAGTAACTTTTTTGTTGGTGGAGCATCAGGTGCACTCAAGTTGTGAAGCAACCTATACGTATTTGCACCTATGCTCGTTAATAGCATAGCTGCCATCTTGTCGTCTGGAAAATCAAAAGCAGAGAAATGCATTTGGCCCGCTCAAAATAAACAGGCCAGGTCTCAATACCTGAATCGAATTCCTGGAATGCTTGGCTGCTTGGTGGGACGTGTTATCTGAATGGTAGAAATAACAACCGCTAACGTAATTATTGTTAAAACTTTACGTGAAGAGTCAAGTGCATAATGATAAGCCTTCAGTCAATCCTTAAATTCCAAAACCTGAATTGGTATTTGTTGCACCTGAATTAACCTGAATTACGCACAAGTTTTTAACGTTAAAGTGAACTGCATTTACACAAACTCACAAAACGTTTTATCATGTTACGATATTTAAACTAAGACATTCAAAAATGTTTTATCAATTTTAACGGTCGTTGCCCAAGGTTGCTCATCCCTAAAGTAAGACTTTTAAACCTAAACTTAAACACATTATTGCACTACCAATTTTTCCAAACAGGCTTTCCTCGTTAAATTTGCATCATCCTCATGCCAGTGCCAAAAAAAAAAACCATTTAAGTACTCTTTTACCAGCTCATCATGAGGAACCCCTAACATTTCTATAAATTTCTTACAATGCATTAATATACCACCTATATTTTTATGATTAGTTTTTCTCCTGGGAGATTGCCAAGGAACAATCTTTAATGCCTTGACCTTTAATGCTCCTATAATTTCCGTTTCATTTTTTTTTCATATCAATCATGCGGCATCTTATTTCCAACTAAATGCTTGTCAGTATCTTCCTTTTTAAGCTGCCCTGGCTGGTCTATTGATGCTTTTGTTTCCATTTTATTGCTGACCCCTTCATCGACAGCATGATTCGTATATTTTTCAACACACGAAATTGACCCACATTCCCTCGTTTGAAACAGTGTTTCTAAACCTAATGGCTCATCATCATAACTCAAGGTCTCTAATGACCATGATATTTTGTTACCGTTTTCAAGCAAAGCACATTGCAGCTGCCGACTTACGAAATTGAAGTTTACTGAGGCTTTGCATTGATTGTTGCAAAGCTTTAAAAGATTCATCTAAAAACAGTTGACTGTATCTTGCACCCTGGAAGTATGGGGGGGGGGG
>JAHWFP010138249.1:85877-108598 GCA_023313725.1 Lithobius niger | reverse complement strand
AGAGGCTTAATGGCGCGTCGACAACTTGGTCATTAGCGCCAACCTCAGTCACAGTGCAGTGGTCCGGGTTGCCACTGCACCACACATTACAGAGATGTTATTCAAACCCCTAATCTAACTCTTGTCATACATCTTTACCTCCTGCAAAAATTGGAAAAACACCGGACAGGAGGACAGACTTATCGCCCAACTGACGCGCAATGTCATGCGGAAGATGGAAACGACGACGAACACCATCAAGATGGCGACAATCAACAAGTAAGTGCCGGACCGTAAGTGGCCGTCGACACCAATAACATTCAGGAGGGTCAACCCCCCGCAAAACGAAACAGTGAGTAAGTCGGGTGTGACCAATGCGCAAACGGGCCAACACAACCTCCTCACGGCGACTGCGGCGACACGCCGAGTGCCACTCCTCGACAGTGCCTTTAATGGCCCGTAATTTATTACCGTCCTGTCCATCCCACAAGGTTTGCCAAAAAGCGTGTAACCTCAGACGCAGAGTTGGAAAGGCGTCTGAGGGAACAAGGCTGAGATCCCTACCGAGAGGGCCAGAAAGGGCCCCTTTCGCAGCAGAATCAGCTTGCTCATTCCCTGCTATCCCAACATGGGCCGGGATCCAGCAGAAAACCACGGTTTTCCGGTTTTCTGGAAGTATGGCGAAACTCCACACAGACTATCTGCACGCCCTCTTTTATTTTCTTTGCTAACGTTATCTAATGGCAGTTCTTCACAGACTATGGAGAAAACATATCCTTTACTGCGCACTACTGTCTGGATCAACAATTTTACTGGAACAACGACCTGAAAGGCACCTGTGTCAAGTAAAAAATACTGATTCCTGACATTTATCTTACAATAATTTAAATTTTTTTTCCCATTATTCCCCCCATTACCCAAGCTCACCTTCACTTTACCAATACCAGCCCAAACATTTCCCACCGTATTTTGTCTGTTATCCGGACATTCCCTCTTTAAAGGTTGATCATATCCACAAGTATGATACTGGAATTTATTATCTGCGTGCACTGGCATTTTTTCCTTTTGTTCTGTGAGTCTTCTGATTGGTGGAATTGTGGTGGATTTGTTAACCATTTTTCTGCCCATTTGACTGCCATAATACCCATTGTTTCGCGACCTTCCTCTCATGACTTCACCAAACCCTTGCTTTAATACCATTCCCTTGATAACCTGACACCTTATGGTATGCGTAATTTCCTCGATTACAGTAATTTTCTGGAGTATATCCACCCTGGTATTGTTTAACCATTAAGTTCAAATTGGGCTTGTGACGATTTGCTGCGTAATCATCTGCCCAAGCGGAAAATTTCAATACCGAGTCTGTTTGCCCTTTATCTACCAACTGCACCCTAATTAGATTCGGTTAAATGTTCAAAAATCTTCGATTAGGAATTGATGAAGCAACTTAAGAAAATCGCACCCACAATTTAGCTACTTGATCCTTTTGGTCCCTAATGCCTTCAAAGTGCGAGCGAAATGAAGGTACTATTGGCTTTTACTCTTCCAACTGCAAAATACTCCATTCCACCAGCAAGGCATTGAGTCCCAACGGCTGTGTTTTCAGTACACTGGCAGTTTCACTGACGGGTCGTACTCATAAGTTGGCCTGGCATGTGCTTGTGTGCATGAGGAAGTGACTGTTTCCCATCGCCTTCCATCAAGCAATTCTGTGTTTTCGGAGGAGCTTCGGAACTCAGTCTGGCTGTTGAGTGGATCTTTGATTTTCGGGGCACACATTTTATTATCTTTAGTGATTCCCTTCAGTGCCCTGGACCCCTTGGCATTCATTGTACAACCCTGTGAACTCCTTGAAACAGTGAATCCAAGCTCTGCATTCCGTCTTGCAGTTGTGATTTTCGTCTGGATACTAGGCCATGTTGGGATAGCTTGGAATGAGTACGCTAATGCAGCAGTGAAAGGGTGCCCCCAAAATGGATCACATACTTATTTCCTTCGGACGCCTTTCCTACTGTACATGTGATGTTGCGACCTACTTGGCAATACTTTTGGGACAAACAAGAGGGCAATAAGTTGTGGGCCATTAAAAGCACTGTCCAGGAATGGCACTTGCTTGTTGCTACACTCACTGAGAAGCGGAGTGTTGGCCCGTTTATGTATTGGTCACACCACTCTTACTTTTTGCTTTCTTTTGAGGAGGGGAAGCTATCCCTCCTGAATGTCATTGTGCCGTCAGCTTCTTGGTTGTCACCCATCTAGCTCGTGGTAATCGCCATTTCCATCTTCCACTAGACAGCGCGTCAATTGGACGATGAGTCAGTCTTCTTGTCAGCAGTTTTTAATGTTTTTTGCAGGAGTACTGATATGCGATAAGATTTAGATTTGGGTTTTGTTTAAGATCTATGTAATGTTTAGTACAGTGGCAACCTGGGTCACTCCACTGTAACTGAGGTTGGCGCTACTGACCTAGCGTTCGATGTGCCATAAAGCCTTAACACCTCCTTCTTTGCCCAATAAATTACTTATGGAGGCACTGCTCCGTGATATAACCCTTACTTTTTAAAGTTTTTGCACAGATATCATAATCAGTAAAGTCAGTTTCGTTTGCGTAATGAGAAGAGCTTGTATCTCTACTCCTTTTTTTGAAAAAAAAGTGTTTGCACCTTTTCATAAATGCACTGAAACCTATTTAAAAATATCGTGATATTATTTGTGTTCTCCTTAAATGGTTGCCCTAATTTTAAAACTTCATAACGTTTGAAATCATTAGGCGTCCCACATAGGCATCCACTCTGGCCACTGTTTGCTCTAGTCTTGTCCGCTCTGGCCAAGCTGTCGACGCGCCATTAAGCCTCAATTCCCCCCCCCCATGAATGGCGAAACCATATTTGCTCTCACATCAAATTTGGTCCTCTTTTCTTTGGATCAGATATAATTTTCGCTTTTCACTCAAAAGCAGAATCGCTTGGTTAGACTTAAACGCATGAAATAATTGATAGTGTTGTCAGGAAAATGATTTGGGTTGGGCATGTTTGTGGTTAGATTATGATTCATCAATCAACTCAATGTATTGTCACACATAGTGTTATTCGATTTCTGGTAGAGTAAGGCTAACTAGTGTCAGAAATTATTGTGGCTGATGGAAACATAAACAAGCAATTCATTTCTTAATTCTCTTTTGTTAGAAGTCATGAAGCTATTCGTGTTTCCATACATACAAATTTAGGCACAATTGTTAAAACAAAGAATAAAAGTAAAATGATCTAATACAAAAGACAGTAGGTACGACAATTAGTAGCTTTTTATTAGAGACTTAAGACTGGTATAGGGTTTTTGAGTCGGCTGCTCACTCACAGTGGAGATCACTGCGACTGTGGGCAACCAAAACACTCGTCGGTGTAAACGAATGGTCTGTGGCAAAATTTACTGCCTGAACAACAATCCAAAAATATACAATAGAGTAATACTGTTGCAACGTCTTTATTACAATATCACTTTGCGCTGAGAACAAAATAACTCCAGAACACTATATTAAACACAAGAAACGATGCTGGAAACACAATCCTTGCCACGTGATCTATGTGACTGGGGTTTTGACTAGAAGAAAACTCTAAGCAACATGGCGAATAGTTCCATAGTGTTCTCTGAATCGTTTCTTTAATCTTACGTAATGGAACAGGGAGTGTTTTCTGAAAATGTTAAAAAGAGATTGTTTTAGTGCTGTAGTTTTTTGGCTACATTCCACCCGGCTGGCACAATAATAAAAAATATCTTACCAAAGCAAAGTTTGTAGCTGTTGGGAACAAATGAACAGAACTACATATTAGAAACATTTTTGGTTGCTTCTACTGGCTTTAAACAAACTGAACGAGGATTGCTCTTGTGTGTTTCTTTTGGTTCACTTCGTGAGTAGGTCCCACAAGTGGCGATATGCAAAGTATTTGCTTACATATACGCATATGAGTGGTAATGTGTTAAATACTGCCTAAGGCCATTATTAACTTCTTCAGGTGAGAAGCACCTTTTGGTAAGAAGCATCCCACAAGTGGCGATAGGCAAAGAGTTTGCTTACATATACGCATATGTGTTATTATATGTTAACTACGGCGTACGGCCCTTTCTTCGTCAAACTACAGATAGTGGTGCGGCTTCTACCTTTAGTCTCGAAGGCAGCTTCTACCTTTAGTCTCGAAGGCATCTGTGTTTATGTTTGCATCTGTGTTTATTTATCACTAATGAAGTCCATTTCGCTGTTCGTCTTGTTTTTTTACTACTTAGAGCATGGTGTATATCACCTAACAGAAGATGAGGTCTTGCTCACTTTCTATCATTGGTTAAAGAGTCTTATCAAGGTAACTAAAAGTTTAACCATTAAAGTGGGGGTGGGAGATTGGGACTTAATGGCGCTTCATTATTAAAGAGGTGTACGACGTAATGCAAGATGAAAGTATTACTATGCAGATATTAGAGATATTCGTGGTTTCTACAATGCCTCACAATCCACACTTTCCAAGCAGTTAACTCAATTTTTTTCACCGAAAACCAGAAAGATTACTTTCTGACAAGCTTAAATGAAAAAAGGCAGTGTTTTTTTACACCATATACAGAATGATGCAAATGTCGGACCTTGCTGTAAATGCTGTCAATTGAGTGATAAGTTTGGCCTCCTGTCCAGCTTTTTTTTTATATTTTTGCAGGAAGTGTAGATAGATCTATGATAAGATCTAGATTTGGGGTTTGTTTAACACATCTGTTATGTGTGGCGCAGTGGCAACCTGAACCACTATGACTGACGTTGGCGGTAATGATGCACGGTTAAGCCTCAGTCCCTCATTGCTATATATATCCCAAATAGTGTAAAATACCCTTAAAAGTTACATTAGTATTTTTGAAACAGTGAGTGATTGGATTTGCGACCTAGACAGCGACCTAGATGATTGCTAACTTCTATAGGAAGCACTTTAGATCCTTGGTGTCAATAGAAATTTGTCGAAATGAATTAAAAACTACCAAAAATCCCACCCTCCCCACACACAAAAAAACAGAATGATTATCCATGAAGAAATGACAATGGCATGTACAAAATAACTTCCTGTAAATAGTGCTAGTCCTACTGTTACGAGGATTATTCATCAGGCAGGAAGCAAATCTTGGTACAATGTTGGCTAAGTAGCCCTTGCAGGCTTCACTGTCTGACTAGAAACCGTTGTAGGAAGTGTATGTTGTGTGCAACAGTGGCATTTCTACAGGAATTTTCATTTAAGTTTTTTGGTCCACATTCTTAATTGATGTCCTACAAATTTACAGTTTTACCTATGATCTAAATTAAGTCCCTTTAGAACTTAGCAATCTACCAAAGAGGTAAGCAAAGTCATTTTCTTTCACCACGCCGGGTTCATCAAAGATTCCTTATTGCCTCTATAAACGTGTTTTAAGGGTATATGGCACTATTCGGGATTTATTCAGAAAGACCCAATATTCATTGTAAACATTTCACATCTATGAACTAGGTTTCATGGCACATATTACCGTAAACTTGTTTATTTACATGATAGTTTATTGAATTTTTAACATTATTTAATGCTGTTCATAGTACTTGAACCGTATCTTACTGTACACTTTCTGTTTTTACCTGTAAATATAGCCATACTTGTACAGTAAACTTTACGGATTTTATTTATTTCACATGCTATTGGCATATTTTTACAAGAATTTTTAATATTTTACGTTCAGCTTAACTTGCAGTACTGCTGCCAACAATTCACAGTGAAGGTTGGTATTTTACGGCTTTGCATACATTTAATTTCTTAGTACAGGAACTTACTTGGACATATTGCGGGGAGAATCCAAATTTGCCAATCTGCTGCGATCTGGGAATTACATTTTGAAGCTGTTTGTGCTTCTTTTTGATCAAACTGGCAAAACCAAACTCGATCAACGAAGCAAACACTATGAAGATGCATGCAAACATCCAGATGTCCAATGCCTTAACATCTGCAACTGGTGGCAGGTCTTTTTGTGCGGCAGTGAACTGAGTTGCTAAAGTAAGAAGGCTTGTTAGTCCGAGAGCTACTCGAGGTGCAGAATTCTCTGCGTCTAGCCAGAAGGACAACCATGAAAGTACGACGATTAAAACTGATGGAAGGAAAAGCAGCATTATATGTTGTGCATAGACTCGTTGGAACTTGAAAGCCAGACTTTTGTGGATTACGTCAAAATCTTCGTTCATCAGTCGACCTGTAAATGTATACTCATATTAAACGGAATGTATTTGACTCTAAAATTGTCTAAGTGTTTGGCTAACAAAATTACATAATCCTACCAGTCTTTTCATAAAGCAATGAAAACAACACCAAATTTTTTATATTCAGGATGTAAGGCTCAATAAAAAATATCAATAGTGTGTAAAGGCATGTTAAATATATGTAGACTACGCACTACTTTTAATCTAAGGTATGCCTGAGTCCTGGGGTTTGGTTTCAGCAGTGCTTGTAATCTGTTTTGGCACCTTGCTCTACATAATGTTTTCTTGTTTCATGTAATTAAGTTTTTGTTCGTTTTAACGAAGTTTGTATCTATCTTTTTATGCTTTAAGTATTGTTTGTTTGCTTTAAGGAACTGAACTCTGAGACGTCCTTAAACTATCCCTCAGAATAACTTAATGCAGGTTCAGAAATAGTCCCTTGTAATTTAGAAATAAGGATATTACAGTAGCCTAGCTAGATGTGGATATGACGGCAGTACGGGTCTTATAGGATGGAGTAACTGTTTTCCAACGCCTTCCATCAGGCTATTCTGTGTTTTATTCAACAGAACTTCTGGCACTCGGTCTGGTGGTTTAATGGATCCTTGACCTTCGTGGCAGCATTTTTTCAGCTTTAGTGATTCCATAAGTACCCTGGGTTCTTGGCGCCGTACAACCCTCGGAGCTGGTTGACACAGCGAATCAGTGCTCTGCTTTCCCAGCGGGAAACCGTATGCTTCTGCTGGATCCTGGGCCATGTTGAGATAGCTAGGAATCAGCTCGCTGATACAGCAGTGAAAGGGCCCTTTCTAGTCATTTCAAAAGGGATCTCAGCCTTGTTCCCTCAGACGCCTTTCCAACTCTACCTCAACCCTTCCCAACACTACTTCTAAGGTTGCATGCTACTTGGCAAGCATATGTTGTAGACTATTAAAGGCATGTCTAGGCGTGGAACTCGGTTTGTTGTCTTTTGCAGGGGTTATCCTTCCTGCATGGCCTTTCAGGCGTTGGACACTTACGGTCCATTAGGTGCTTGTCATTGTTACCATCTAATGATGTTCATTGCCCTTTCAGTCTTCCACGAGACTTTGTGATTCAATTGGGCAATGAGTCTGTCTTCATGTCCGGAGGTACAGTTGTATGATAAGGTCTACATTCGGGGTTTGTTCAACATATCAGTGATGTGTGGCACAGAGACCACCCGGTCACCTGCACTGAGACTAAGGCTGGTGCTAATGACTTAGATGTCGACTCACCACAATGCCTTAGTTATCCCCACTCTCCAATGCGGTCAAATGTGGAACAACTAGTTATAACTATTTTCTAGGATAACTCACATTGAAACTACGTTGAAAAGTTTTAATAAACACACAATTTTTAATAAATGCATACATAGCTTTAATAAATATATACATACGAATGAAACGTTTTAATAAATACATACATAGGTGTATGTATTTATTATCTCCTGTCATAACTCAGTACACCACCTTAAAGCTGACACCGAGAGTGCTCTAAAGATATACGGTTAAAGTCAGCGAATTAGTAACCAATTCCATGTTTGGTCAAAAACAAAAGGCAAACTTTACACAAAATAATGAATCGTCAAATTAAACTCAGTATTTACATGATTCTGAGGGAAGAAATTAGGTTAAGGATGGGAAATAATCTGCAGTTTGAGGTTACGCGTATGAAAATTTTTGATATTATGCAACTAATGCCACAAATGAACTGGCAAGGGACCAAACTAACAACCAGACGCGGGCAGCAGCTCCCGTATACCGGGAGACGGTAGGGGATTTCAAGTTTTCCTCGGACATTACTATTAATCTGAATAACAACTTGATTACTGGACCAGACCTTTCCCCAAACTTTAAGTAGAATCTAAACTGTGAATCTAAACTTTTTGACTTCTTGACACCGTGTCTCCTTTTACCCTTCACTCAGTTAATAAATGAATTAATGTAGTGCTGGTAAAGCAATGAAACCTCTTGAATTCAACTCGAGGCAAGGGGGATTGTGGCTTTGGTACATCAAGGGCTAGGACATGGTCTGGGTTTAGCCATTCGGGCCCTAGGACGATATATCTTGCGAAATCGAAAATTTCAAAGAATATCTGTAAAAGATTGTATTCGTTATGCCTAGACTGGCTTTCATAACTTTGACTTTAAATGTCAACATGGAACAGTTGAGTAAACCCATTTTTGGGGTTATGGGATGCATGATTTCCATGGAGGGTGTTCATTTCTATCCTCAATTTCAATTTAAATGCGAATAAGGTACAGTTGAGGTAACCCATTACCAGGATTCTTGGATACATGTATAGAGTGTGGTCACACTGTTCAGCCCTATCCTGTTAAGCTTGAGACCAGTGCCATAACAAAAGCTTCCTCTACTCACAAGACAGCTAACCAGATTTGAGATAAATACTATCCTGGTTCAGGCATTACATCAGGTCGAATATGGAGTTGGAAGCAACTTTAGGCCACTAAAATTAATAAACCTATTCGGGAATGGCACTAAAAAATTGCTATTGTTTTTTTTTTTTTTACTTTTTATTCACGAATTTGTTGTTGGTACAACATGTATGTTTTAATGCTAGGTTCAGCCATGTTCAAATTGGTTAAAAGTCTTTTTTAGATTGAAGTTTTTAGTTGTGACATGCCTTCGAGTGGCCCTTAGATTCATTTCGAGACGATCATGTGAATGGAGCTCGAAAATTTGTTTACTATGTCTTTAAAAAAATTTCAAGTACTAAGAAAAGAGCCCAGATGTGTGCTCTTGAGAACCAATTAATTAACTGTTAGCAGCCTTACATTTTGTTAGAAGAGGATACCAATGGATACTGACATAGAAATTTGAGAAGTTGCGACTTGCTCTTCACCCAGTTTGGATAAACCCACTTTACGGCTCTTCTTGTAACGAACTATTTACAGTTTGAATCGAACACAGAATAGTTCTTCAATTTCGGATGTTGCCCACACACGAGTGTTTTGTCTGTTTCCGTAGGTATTGTCGCTTTTACAATGGTCACTATGGCAACGGTGCCGCCATTTTGTATTTCAAGTTTCACCTCCTACGAGGACCAGAGAAGCGCTGTCTTCTGGTGCCGTAGGTGGAAGCAGGTGTTTCTTTACCCCATGTTTTCAGAAAAGCGTCACTACCTACTAATCTACCCTGACATGTGCTTTGCATTTTGATAACTGATTTAATGAGTTCGATTAATCATTTTGCTTTTTTACTTTAGCAGACTAAAAGGAAAGGAAACGTTGTTTTAAAAAAAGAGTTGGCAGTTTTTTTTAGCAGTTTTGACACACATTGATTGCCCAAGTTACTGATCAAAATTTATGGCATGCCAATCCTACAAAAAAACAAACAACATAAACGAGTTTCTTAGGACGGTAGGGACTTACTTGTTAACAAGGAGTTCTTTTTTGGCATTATGGGGGAAAGGACTCGCTCAATCAATCGATAAAACTGATGCTAGTTTGATTAGTTTATTTGGCAAAAGCTAAAGACCTTTTTTAGATTCCTTATCAGCCGCATGGCCTTGACAAATAAAAGATTCTACCTGTTTTGACATGCCAAACAAAATGTGGGTCTTTACCATAATGGTCTTGTTCTAGCGATGCCGAAATGATATGAAATAATAAGGTTGCTACCTAACTTGCTGTGTTTAGGAGCTATCATCACAGACCTATCGTTACCAAATCTGTCGATGAAAAATACAGCATACAGTAGTACTCCGAACCACTAAGGCGAGATCTGAATACCTGGCTTTCTTCCCTTCAAGTGTGTCCCTTAACTAGTGAGATCATTGGGTCCTCTGAGTCTTGAGCTACAGAAAGAAAGTTGGCTTTAAAGTGAATGTTATCAAAATTGACTACATTAATGGATACAGGATTTTTCGAAAAGTGGCCAGCGATGTTGCTGTGTTTCCCTGGGTCATGGCGTGTTTTAAAGTTCATCACTGAAGATGTAACATTCATCTCTTCAACCTTCCAGTGGGGTTACTTGCTGTCTTCAACCATTGTAGACTTTGGTGACCATGTATTCAGTTCCATCCAGAAAGCAACTGAAGAGCTTGACAGCCTAGATGACTACCAAGATTACTTTTTGGGGAACGAGCAACATTTATTCGTTCTCATATAGCGTGCGGCTGGCATACTGGGTGATACCAGGTCCCATCTCGTTAACGTGCATCAAACCTGCCCTAATGACATCCCTATTTACTTCACAATGCAAAATGAAGAAGAGCCGTAAAGTGGGTTTATCCAAACTGGGTGAAGAGCAAGTCGCAACTTCTCAAATTTCTATGTCAGTATCCATTGGTATCCTCTTCTAACAAAATGTAAGGCTGCTAACAGTTAATTAATTGGTTCTCAAGAGCACACATCTGGGCTCTTTTCTTAGTATTTGAAATTTTTTTAAAGACATAGTAAAAAAATTTTCGAGCTCCATTCACATGATCGTCTCGAAATGAATCTAAGGGCCACTCGAAGGCATGTCACAACTAAAAACTTCAATCTAAAAAAGACTTTTAACCAATTTGAACATGGCTGAACCTAGCATTAAAACATACATGTTGTACCAACAACAAAATCGTGAATAAAAAGTAAAAAAAAAAAAAACAATAGCAATTTTTTAGTGCCATTCCCGAATAGGTTTATTAATTTTAGTGGCCTAAAGTTGCTTCCAACTCCATATTCGACCTAAACCACGGAAGAAGCTTCAGCCGGAACGGCCGATGAGCACGCTACTTGGTCGTTCTCGGAACACATGACCATATGTTGTACTTAGCTCCACTCGTAACGACAACCAGTTTTAAAATTGAATGTTGGATTTAAAAAGTAAAACTTGATCAGCCAGTTCTGATCTTCCTAAAAATTATTTTAATGTCCTAATCTGAATTCTGATGTAATTTAAGCCGATTAATTTTGTATTCTTATCGTGATAGATTTGTTTTAGTGATGCTAAATAGTTTTGATCTCCATGGTGCTTTGCGATTCCTTTACTTGACGACAGCACCATATGGCGGTAATACGCTGAAAGGAGGAACTTCTTTCGTCCAAATGCTTACCGTGGTCAGAGAAAGAGTGGCAATACCTATACATTCTTCTACCCTAGCACAAGTAGTCAAAACAAATTGAATGAGGCTCTGTTTTACTTACGATTGAGGTTTGAGAACAGACTTCACAGGCATCAGGTTGTTTTTTTGACCTTAGAAAGGGAAATGTACATTGCTGCTGGCGTTACAGCACCTTTACCCGAGAATGCTCGGGTTAAAATTAATGAATGGGCCATTAAGCTTTCCATAAGCCTTATGGAAGCCACTAAATTAGCTCAGATCTAAATTAACGAACAGTTTGAAAATAAATTCATTAAAATTGGAAGGATGCGCAGTCGAAACTGAAGATCTTCTGTGAAAAAAAAGAGGTTTTTAAAAAAGTAACAAGGTTTTATAGCCAAATTGGCACCAGTGTTTTAAATTTTAAATTCTGTCACTCACAGGCTAAGAAAGATTGTGAATGGAACAAATTTACCAGGAACCCATCACAGCTAAACTATCGTGGTTAGTTTTCAATGGCCATTGACAAAATTGTACCTGTGCTGTTCATCGTTCTCCCCCCCCCCCCCCCTTCCTCTCTTCCAGGTAGTTCCATGTTTGTTTTTCAGTCAATGCTTTTACTGATTGTGTAATATTATTTTTTTCCAAATTGGGAAACAAAAAAGATATTTTTTGGGAATGTGGAGTAATTTTCCTAATAACAAGAAAACTTGCCGGATTATGGGGTCACTATTTTTTTCCTATAATCAATTCTTTCATTGTGCATGGTTCATATTTTGGCTAAATGTTTTCTCCTCGTCATCGTTTGGTCAAGTGAATGTTGATCTTTTGCTAGAGATTTTTTTGGGAGATCTCGTTTGATCTCGTGAGATCTCGTTTGCTTATTCTTGGTAAATTTGTAATTAAGTTTTCCTTTTATTTTTTTCTCATTTTTTTTATAATCTCTTTCTTGCATCGCACAGTACTGCTCCCTATCAGGAAGGGTGATTGCGTCATTTTGTCATGTTTTCAGCGATTTATTTATAACTGTATTGCTGAATTGTCCCGCATGTACTATGTCCCGCATGTACTATGAAGATTTGGTTGTGACCATTTTTTAATATGTGCCTTGTGCTTCCCCATTAACGCTTTTATTGTAAGCAGACGACTTTCAATTTTTTTTTATCTGATATAAATCTTCTTGGTAGTTGGCTTGGGCCAGTTAGGGTAGTCAAGTCAAGTGCTGGCCGGGCCAAATCCCTCAAGTAGTTTGCTGTAGCTCTTTCCTGTTCCTCATCCAACCACAACTCAAGAACAGACTGTGTTGGACTGTAGGTGGAAAAATTCTGCTCTTAGGGAGTTTGAGTTCTTTAGATTACTGAAAGCTTTTATCATACAAAACCCCCATAAGGGTAAAGGGACCCATCAAGTTTTTGCCATAGAAACTAGTGATACCAGAGCCATAATGGCTGCCACCAAGTTTGTGGTCCGAACCGTGATCACTCAAGCTTAACTGATAATCACCGAGGTGGCAGTTAAGATTGAGTAATCATGGTTGGGAAGGAAAACTTGGTGGCAGCCATTTTGACTCTGAAATCACTACTCTCTATGGCGAAAACTTGATGTGTCCCATTACTCTTATGATGTTTTTGTACGATATCTCCCGTTTTGGTTGTTTTATGGTTATTCTTTATGTTAGTATTGATCGTGAGCTTCTTGTGAAAATATAATTGTAAATCGTTTTTTTTGAACAGCCTGAAGAAATCGTTTATGCTATGAAATAAGATGTAGTTCACTTTTCAAGTTTTCTATTGAGTTGGTGCTAGTTTGTAGCTGTTGTGAAGCTAATGGGATAGTGACCCGTTTCGGGTGAACGTGCGGTCGGGATTGTAAGTTTTGACCTTATAAATTGCATACATGACATGGGCGGGATTGAGGTTTAATGGTGCGTCGACAGCTAGGACTGTGACCAACCTCGGTCACAGTGTAGTGGTCCGAGTTGCCACCGTGCCACACATTACAGAGATGCATGCATGGGAATTCCACCTGAATACCACTGTTGCGTGTGCAAATTTCTTTTCCCGTTTTGGGACCCAGGTTTTACAGATTGATACTGTCAAGTGAAGCAGTAATTAGTGTTATTAAGCGAGAATCATAGACGCAATGCAAAAATGAATTCACTGTTTTAGCGATTAGTCTAATTTTAGCACAATTTGCGTTTCTATTATAAATTGTATCAGTGGAATTCTGCCTATTCCATTTTTTCATCCCAATTACGCCTCATTAGATTATTACATCATGTTTGTGCACTAATGCACGCACAAATTGAAACGTCATACAGAATCGTCTTAAGCGAGTCCAAACAACAGATTTAATCTATGAAAAGAACCACCATAAATTTGTTTCATTGTATAGCTGGTACTTACGTGTAGAGTTGACGCCAACTTTAAGTCCGAATTCTGTCAAGCGAAATCCTGGAGGCACTGATATTTTTTCATAAGTTTGGCCTGTCGTTAGGTAAACAACGTTTGGTTCGAAAGGCTTCACTTTGGTATCTGCGTATACGCATAAAAACAAAATTAACTATAAAATAGCAATATTTTTGTTAATAAATAGCATTAATAAAAAACTATTTGAAACTCCTATACGCCTATAAGACACATTTAAAATAAGGTAAACTTTATATTTTCATTTTAGAGAACTGGGAAAGAAACCCAACACATAGCCAGCTAAATAATCTCACAGAAAGTTATCCACATAGCTTCGACGAAATACTTTAGCACGCAGCGACTATTGCTATTTTAGAGTTTAGTGACTGTCACTAGCGAGTTTTTCTGAAATACTTGGATTATGGGAAAAAAAATGATATAATCATGTAAGCAATATGCCATTGGTTCTATATGGTTATTAACGACTGCTTTATTTATAACAGGAGACACGTGCTTTCAAGGTTTGTAGTTTGGTACTTGAAATATAATTTTTGGTATAGAAATATTCGGTTCAAGATTGGTTATTTATGGTACTGGACTAAGGAGATAGTGTAGAGTTAAAGTTGGATTTGTTTGAAGGTTTGAAGCTAGGCATTCTAAAAAAATGTCTTAAACGTCTAGTGTTGGTATCAGAGTTGGGCTGGTTGCTTTTTTGACCCAGCGACCAGAAGAATGGTTGACCAAGCACCTGCTACCCAGCATAAAAAGTGACCTGGTGTGAGTCAAGACCCATGCGGCCAAACCCGGGGACTTGCCTGGGCCCAGTCACCCAGGACTGACCGAGCTAAATCGAGTGACATGGACTTATCCGTCTGGTCCCAGTGACCTGGAAAGACCTAAAGACCCAGCCGAACCTAGATTGGCCGATGGGAGCTGGGTAATCCCAGTGACCCAGAATGACCGAACCTAATGACCAAGTTGTCGACGCGCCATTAAGCCTCAATCCCCCCCATAATTCGGTAAAATGTAGCAGCTTTAATGTTTCTAGTTTAATCCAGTTTGAGGTATACGATACAGTAGAATACGATTTTTGCAGAAGGCATGGTACCGGTTTGTTTTAATATACTTCCATGTTTTCGTTGGGTAAAAAATGCGTACAGGGTCGATAGGAGAACACTAAAAACCCTCCACGCATTATACGAGTAAAACAGTACCTTATATTTCGAAACAAAAATATGTTAGCTTCATTTTTCAAAGATGAAAATTAAAAAAAAATACAGATGGCCAAAACACAAGCACATAACATAAGCCTGCCAGTGCAAATATAAGGTACTGTTCTACTCGTATGATGTGTGGAGCTTTTTAGTGTATTCTTATCGGTACTTCAACGTGTACTCCACACGTATTTTTTTAAGTCTTGTGTAATTTTATGCGGCGTCTTCTTGAATACTAGCTGTACCATGTTGACCAGTGAGCTGTGGTTGTTCACAAAGTTAGGTTTGCTCTTAGTTTTTTTCCCTTTTTCTTGGTGGCGTGACCGCATTCGGCCACAGCAACAACAAGTCCCCTACGTGCTGCTATAAGTGACAGGTTAATGTTCTAGAGATCGGAACACTTCCCAGAAACAGTGCTTAATTGCTAATACAGAAACTACCGGCACTGCAACGATCGCATTGGGTTACCAGAGAAGGAATTTGTTAAGCCTCCCAAAAAGTAGCTTAATGTAAGTAATTTTTAAGCAACGTTTGGCATCTTAATGATAATGAAGAAAACCTCAAATACTAACAATACTAACCAACCCTATCAAAATATGCCATTTTTTGATACGCCTGCAGTGCTAACTGTAAACATCAGATGAGTAAGAGACAGCTGTTAAGAACTGTTACGCTCGCAAGACACTTCAGCCTATAAATAACAGAAAAAAATTCAGCCTATAAACGACATAAAAATGTCTTGTCCTGTTGACATTTGAGGAAGGATAAAATTAAATTTGCTTAGAGGCGTGGCGATGTGAACCAGTATGCAGGGTGTAAAGTGACATATGGTTTAGTTTAAAACTGTTCAAATCCTTTCAGATTAGGCTTATCAGTACGGATGACTGCTCGAGAACAACCAGAACGCTATACTGCCATGAAAAAAGAAACGGAGTGGTGTTCCGAACCGTTCTGGCCTAAACTAGGCCCTATATGAAAAATGCCGGTGATTACTAACGTCGCAGTGACTGAAGACATTGCACAATAATAGAACCCATTTTACTGTTTAACGGCTCAGCCTCCATACGAATTTGTTCTGCCAGTACGCAGTATTTACACTGGTAGTATACAAGCTGCGTGCAAACTGTTCCTGCTAATACGCAAATTGTATACTGCCACACTATGTTTGTGGTGAGGCTGACCTGATAATACAGTGACGTGCATGTCACTGTACAAGTGTACATTGTCTTCAGAGTGTAAGCCCAATCTGATACCAAACACCTTGTGAATCGATACATAGCTACACCGTTACCAGTAACGTTTCACTTACATAATCGAAGTTGAATTTCGCAATTTTGGATGTCAAACGGATACGAAGCAAAGTTTAGCTTGCACGTAAATCTCGAGGTTTTTCTATAAGAAAAAAATAAACAACAACTCACAATATTGAAATATAATTTGCAAGCTAAATAATTTATTGTTGGTCAAGGCTTATTAAAACGCTTTGTAAAATTAGTGTGCAAGAAAAAGTTCAAGAGGGAAAATCCAAGAGCATTTTTGTTTTTGTTGTTAGTGCAGAAAACTGGACCGAAGTACATCACTAACGAAACGTTCCATTGTCCGTGACTGACTATTATATACTATTTTAAGCCGACTGAAAAGTCATTCCGTGACGCACCCGGAAGTGACTAAAGCCTTTGCGGATAAATCTATCATGAACCTGCCATCCCCTACCCGTGATTGAACTTTACAATTCTTCATAACGACAAGGAGTGGTGCTAACCTAAAATTTCGAACTTATAGAAAAAAGAGCCGATTCAAGCAAACCAAATTGAAAGAAAGAAATTATCTGTGCTTAAAAGGTGGTTTGGTATGATCAACGTATTAACTAATTGAGTACAGGTTAGCCATTTCAGCATATAAATACAATGTGGCTCGCATATAAAAGGCGCAACCTGAAACTTTTGTCAAGTCTACAATTTTTCCCTTAGTTCTTTAAAATAAAAGAAGGCGCAAATAGGGACACTTTTCTGGATCGAAATCCAATTCTGATTCCGGAAAAAAATTAGTCCTATTTAACGAAATTTTTGAAAAAGAATTTACTGAATATTACTAAAAAAAAACCTTATTAAAACTTCCTTTTTAAATTTCTTTTTAAAATATTTCGAAAAACAGGACCCACCATTTTGAAATCAGAAATGAATTTTAATTTCTACTTTTTTTACAGACCTGAGAAAAAATTTCGACTTAACAAAAATTTAAGGTTTTGCGTTTTGTGTGGACCACCGTCTGTATTTGTATTTTGCACCTGGCATCTTTAAAGTTGCGGTGTTCTCATTGTTCCTACTTTCAAGTTTCAGAATCAGGATTACGACATTAGGCCTACATTGGTCGTCTTCACAATTTTGGGACATAAAAACATCGAAACTATTGAAAAATGCACATCTGCAAAAATGCGATACACGAAGCAGAATACGAATACGTAACAAAGAGTTCCTAACAAAAAGTCAAAATAGTGCGTTGAATAGTCCATTAATCGTGCTGTATCAAGATACATCTTCAAACAGATGTAATTTGATAAGAAGTGTTTAAGTTCTCCATACTCTACCCGTTCCAACACCAGCATCACAACAGTAACAGTAACCATATAGAATTATGATGATCACACTAAATTTGAGTTATAGCAAGTAACAAATGCTGCAGCGCTCTAAAATACTGATAATATATCATGAAGTAAGGTGTGGATCATGTCATGAACATTCGGCATTGGCGAAAACTGGCTGTAGCAATACAGTAAATTTTACTCTACTTACCGATGGTAAATTCTTAAGCCGACTGTACCAGGACGAAAGGCTCCCTTCGTTACAAGAGGGGCAAGATGCATAATTTTAGGCGAGATGACCCTGTTATCGTCACCTTTTAAATTTTCAAACCGGATATTTGGATACCATAAATGCTCCTCAATATGCGATGGAAAGTCGGTGTCACTCTTGATGTGATTTTCCACTCCGGTCATGTTTAGTCTGTAGTCTTCCCATTCTACACGAATGTTCATGTCAATACTAAAATCCTAATTAAAAGAGAAAAAACCAAAAACAAAGAGTTAATAAAAATAACATTAATTGTAAAAAAAAAAAGGAATTAAATGTATCCCATATACCAAGCAACGCAATTAGTTACCCAAAACTTTTTTTTTTATTTGTGTGAACTTGTATTAAATTTGCTTAGCATCTTATTGCTATATTTTAAGAATTTTACAATGTTGCTGCTTAATTCCAAGAAATGGATTGCTATACTTTAGAACACAGCCGTATAAGTGTATAATCACTAAGTTGAATTAAATCGAGAGAGTTCTCCTTCGAGTTGTATATCCTACTCGGCTCAAAGCAAATGAATGGACGATTTATCATCAAGCTGGAAATTTTATAATCTGGTCTTTTTTTTATGTGTGATTTACTGGTAAAATTTTTTTTTATGGGATTCAATGGTAAAGTCGTTTAAAAAGTGATCGTGACTTTTTATGAGATCGTAAAATTAATCGTTTATAAAGCTCATAACTTAGGAAATGGCGACATGACATGTTCCGAGACGTGTTTTATTGTAAATTCCTTTCCATTTTTCCAAAGCTGACTTTTAGCTTTAACGATTGATTGTATTCTAGTAGAAATGCACGAGAAATACACAAATTTATACATTTTATACATAATGCACCGAAAATGAGAAAATGCATTTTTACTGAATGGATTATCCGTCAATGGATTACTGACACTTTTCTCCACTGAAAATGCTAAAATATCTGAAATGACGGGGGTTACTAAATCTTGCACCTTATTTTCACTCGGAATTTCTGCCTAATCCAGCAGATAATTACAGAGGAAAAACTGCAACTTAATTCTGGTACAAGACAGATTTAGGGAATTCAGAAATTGCTATATGCAACATAAAAATTTCTTAAAATAAAAAAGAGTATTATTTGAAAATTACGGTTCGAATACTACTGACTTGTTGATAACCGAGGGTGTATTGGTATATGTGAAGAAAATTCAAACAATGAAGATTTTTTTTGTTACATGGCCTTCTGAAAGGAAATTACGATTTTTGGAGGAAATGCTGTTTTAGATTGGAAACAACTAACACTTAACCTCATCGGAAGAGCGGAACTAAAGTATGATTCAAAATCAACACTTTCTTTCCAGAGATGTCCTGTGTATTAAGTAAAGTGGAGAAAGTCAGCAATAGCAAGTCAGTCCACAGATCATATTAAAAAAAAACTTGAAGGACGATTTTGTAAATTGCTGGTTAACATCTTCAACTGAAAGAGAGAAGTGGTATTTTGGATACGAATGAACATCAGTGAAACTTTGTTGGGGGAGAGACACGTGATAATAACAAGCGGCTACAGCGACTGCCTAGTCCCACCGATCTTCTGTACAGTTCCTCTACTTCCAATGTTGAGGCGCACACCTTTATCATGCACTACAACAGCTATCTCTATAATAGAGCAGCGGCAAGTGACGTCATATTGCTACAAGAGAGATACCTGCAAGGGGCACTAGACTGAAATGGTGGGTTAAACAACGGCACTTCTAGTCAAGCCAGTGCTTTGAGAGTAGATTTCGTAGGCTTAAAAACCGTTGTTTTCTCCAATCCATTATGCTGCTTAGGTTGTAATTGTAAAATAAAGATTCCACTTTCTTAAAAATGTCAGCAACAGTGAACAATCCGACAAAAATCGCGCGTTTTAGGCCTAAGAAATCCAGTCTAATAGCATTTTCCCCCCACCAGTGCACCTTGCAGCTAACCCAGTAACTGTCTCCGCCATAGAGTTATTTACAATAATACTACTAATACTACGTCGTGCCACTGCCCTATACTAATTTAAAAGCAGTAGTCATCACAATTGTCGGTTAAAAATGTTTTAGCTTTTAGGCCTATTTTAAAATTTAGGCGTAATTGTCAGCTTTTAGGCCTAATTTTACCAGCAGTTTTAATTTCGTAAGTAGCAGTTAACGGAGATATGGATTGTATAGTAAGCCTATTCATTTTTGTAACACGGTGCGCCTACAGGCACACAGTTACAGTGTTACAATGTAATGCGCAACGTAGCCTGTATAGATCAGTGGTAGTAGGGAAGTGACGAGGGAGACGCTGTTGATGAAGCCAACAGCGACTCGTAACAACTTGACGTTGACATGGTAACATGATTTGAGGCCCAATTTTCATTTTTAGGCCTAATTTTAAACATGCAGTTTTAATTTCGTAAGTAGCAGATGTAGGCCTAATGGAGAATTTGGTTCGACGGTAAGCCAATTCATTCATGCAACAATTCGACGAGACTATTTTAAACGAAGCTAAAATCCATTTGTTTTTATTGAGTGTTACCTTAGGATTTTAATTCGACGATCAAATGTTAATATTTAATTTAGTTACGTCGATAAAATTCTATTAGCTATAAGGAACTAACGATGTTTTAATTTGCCATGTGATTTACGTAACTTCTTACACTGAAACTAAAGTTGTAAACAATGGTCGTCAATATCTGGTACCGTTGCGAAGTTGAAAAAAGCGACGGACGGACGGACAAAGTCGTTGCAATAGCCTTCTGAGCCGGTACGGCTGTACAGAAGACTAAAATGATGGTAAGCTGGGGATCGTTTTAAGTAATATACTAGCCGCGTAAATAAACAGTTGTTCATGGAGACAACAGTACGTCTGCAGCAGTGGGGGAAGTCCAGTTGACAAAACGGATGTGCCAGTCGGTAAGTGAATAGAAAACACCAACTTTAAAAACATTCTACAAGAAATTAAAGCCTAATAATTGACCAATTACTCACACAATTTAAAATTCAATGTAGTATTACATGTAGCTATTGTAGCAATGTTGAACATTTGGTTACAGTGAGCTGGTCAAGAAATGCGACACTTAGCATGCCATCATGACACATTATCACCGTACGTACCATACTCATCATAGATATGGCTGTCACAAATTCTGGCCGAAGACGAAAATGGATTCGGGCTGGATCTGAGAACGGAAAGTAAAATAGTTCTTGAAGTTGAATGTTTAATGGAACTTTATATCCTTTATTCCTTCACGTACCAGGCCACAACCTAAAGACACTTTGAATGTAAAGCTTCCTTTCTCACTCACGATAACAAGCCAGGGATAATAAAATGGGTTATAACTTCCATCAACACATGGCCATTTTGCAGACTTTTTTTTACCAACTCAGTATTTTTTTAAACGCACGTAGTTTCCAAACTAAGCGCTATCTGGAAAATTGGCAGGGAGTGCCTTTTTAAATGGTCAGTTGAGCTCCAATGCCGAAGGTATGAGGTATGTAACCTCGAATCACAAACTGATGTAACTTTAGAATGTAGTCGTGAAAAAGTGAAATGAAATGAAATTAAGTTTAATAATAATACGGATGCAAACCTATTTTCGTTGCATTTTCTGCTGAAATGTCAGGCTGTCTGAGTGGGAATTCAACTGAATACCTTTGAACCTTTGAACCAAAAGGCCGAAGTCCTACCACTAATATATACTGACGCATCCGGTTGGATTTGGCCTGTGGTTCACTGGTAGTGCGGTTCAAGTCTCCATTTAGGCAGTCTAATTTTTAAGTCCAAAAGAAAACGTAAATACAGTGTGCATCTGTATTGATTTGATATTCTTAAACCCATTGGCTTTCTGTCCTGTCAAAAGCAAATTATGCAAATTAAGCAATTATTGTGTGTCCATAATTTGCTTTTGGTCCTGTTTAGGAAGTGAAGTTTTTTTTAAAGAGCTTCTTTATCAAAGTACAGCAGAACTTTTAACTTGTCAGAAAGGTACATTATGAAAACTGGCCCTACAACGTGAAGCGGAATGTTGGTTAAAATTTTTAGGACCTACACAGACGCCTTATACTAAAATTAACACTAGAAATTACGATTAATCCGTCAAACAGTCACACCCCAAAACAATAGTATAAACCCAAGCAACTAGAAAAACCAAGCAGAAAACCAATAACCAGCACCAAGAAACAGGAGTTACATCTTGCCATGCAACCCGCCTTCCTATCAAAAGTACGGAGTCGGGTGAGATTTCTGACTTCCTATTCCCTTTGAACCACTCACGAAATTCAGTTGCCTCCAAAGAACTCTGCAGAGTTTTCAGTCATCATCCTCATTTCACCCATACAAAATTTCTTTACTAAATTTTATTAAACTGAGCATACCTACTCGATTCTGAGTCACAATGTCCACAATTTTCATTTTCACAGCATATGGCGGGAATAGTTAATCTCTATGCGAAACTGAATAATTGTAACAATTATCATTAAGACAACAGACTTTTCCAAATGACGAGTACTAAAAATGTCTAGTAAGCTTTGGTTTAATTTGCCAGGAGGAATGAAAACTACTCTTCTGATGACTTCAGCGTATTAGCACTAGTAACAATGTCTAGTAAGCTTTTGTTTAATTTATTCAGGAGGAATGATAACTACTCTTCTGGTGACTTCAGCGTATTAGCACTAGTAACACATGTCTAGTAAGATTTTGTTTAATTTACCAGGAGGAATGATAACTACTCTTCTGATGACTTCAGCGTATTAGCACTAGTAACAATGTCTAATAAGCTTTTGTTTAATTTGCCAGGAGGAATTATAACTACTGTTCTGATGACTTCAGCGTATTAGCACTAGTAACAATGGCTAGGAAGCTTTTGTTTAATTTACCAGGAGGAATGATAACTACTCTTCTGATGACTTCACGTATTAGCACTAGTAACAATGTCTAGTAAGCTTTTGTTTAATTTACCAGGAGGAATGATAACTACTCTTCTG
>JAHWFP010138249.1:34028-80877 GCA_023313725.1 Lithobius niger | reverse complement strand
GGGGGGGAGGGGGTGTTCTGGGGCGGGAGGGGGGGCACTGAAGGCACTTTGGGGTATTTCATAGGGGTCCATGGCTGGTTCGATTTTTACTGTTAAGAAAGACTTCTGCATCAAATTTATGTTTCAGCAAAAATGTGTTACTCCACTTAATTATTTCTGCCCAGTGCTCTACAATAATAATTGTTCTACTGACCAGAATACTGCAGTCGCATGAAAATCGTGTTCAAAAGGCCCTGGTCGGTGTTAATACCTATATTTTAAGCTATACAAATAGAAAATCGGTTCATTGGTTCGATCTCTAGGTAAGGGCAAAATTTCTAGCCCATTTGGCTTTCATTTGGCTTACATTAAAATAGCATGCGAAAGACCCTAGGCCTTGTCCATACCTACGTTTTAAGCTAGAGAACTCTAAAATCGGTTCAGTGGTTCGACCTCCAAGCGAGGGCTAAGAGTACATTAATGATTTCTGCCCATTGCTCTGCAATAATAATTGCTCTGCCGACTAGAATACTGCAGTCACATCAAAATCGGGTTCAAAAGGCCCTGGTCGGTGTTAATACCTACATTTTAAGCTATACAAATTGAAAATCGGTTCATTGGTTCTCTCTCTTGGTAAGAGCAAAAGTTTTAGCCCATTTGGCTGTCCGTGTCAAGAATATTGTAGTTACATTAAAATAGCCTGCGAAAGGCCCTAGGCCTTGTCCATACCTACGTTTTAGGCTATAGAACTTGGAAATCGGTTCATTGGTTCGATCTCTAGGTAAGGGCAACATTTCTAGCCCATTTGGCTTTCCGTGTCAAGAATATTGTAGTTACATTAAAATAGCATGCGAAAGGCCCTAAGCCTTGTCCATACCTACGTTTTAAGCTATAGAACTTGAAAATCGGTTCGGTGGTTCGATCTCCAGGTGAGGCAAAGAGTCCCAACAGCAGCATTAATGATTTTTGCCCAGTGCTCTACTATAATAATTGCTCTGCCGACGAGAATACTGCAGTCACATCAAAATCGTGTTCAAAAGGCCCTGGTCGGTGTTAATACCTACATTATAAGCTATACAAATTGAAAATCGGTTCATTGGTTCGATCTCTTGGTAAGAGCACAATTTTTAGCCCATTTGGCTTTCCGTGTCAAGAATATTGTAGTCAATTAAAATAGCATGCGAAAGACTCTCGGCCTTGTCCATACCTACGTTTTAAGCTATAGAACTCTAAATTTGGTTCAGTGGTTCGACCTCCAAGTGAGGGCAAAGAGTACATTAATGATTTCTGCCCAGTGCTCTGCAATAATAATTGCTCTGCCGACTAGAATACTGCAGTCACATCAAAATTGGGTTCAACAGGCCCTGGTCGGTGTTAATACCTACATTTTAAGCTATATAAATTGAAAATCGGTTCATTGGTTCGGTCTCTAGGTGAGAGCAAAAGTTTTAGCCCATTGGCTTTCAGTGTCAAGAATATTGTAGTTGTATTAAAATAGCCTGCGAAAGGCCCTAGGCCTTGTCCATACCTACGTTTTAAGCTATAGAACTTGAAAATCGGTTGAGTGGTTCGATCTCCAGGTCAGAGCAAAGAGTCCCAACAACAACAACAACAACAAGAACAACAATAACAACAACAACAACAAGAAATGACCATGCTGTGGACGCCGAACGGTTCAATTGTTGTCATTAAAATTTGTAATGCGGTGAAATAGTGATGACACGACCCCAAATACCGAATTTCGTTGGTCTATGTCAATTTTGGGCGAAACTATAGGAGTTCAAAGTTTGACGTTTAACACGGAAGTTCATGCTGAGGCTTACATATCCATTATGGACGACAACTTATTTTCCAAATTTACGGCCTTGTTTTTTTTGCTCTCAGCTGAATGAGAATGGTCAGATGCTCTTTCGTGTGCCTCGAAATCAGTATCAAGTATCTAAAAATTATTTAGCTTATCAAATACAGAACCTCATAAAAAAATAACCTGTTGGAGTTAAAAGGTAAAAAAAAATAACCAGTTCGGATATTTTAGAAGAATTGTGGTGGCTTAGGTTTGATCCGGTCGGGTGAAAGTCTGAAAGGTGCTAACTAGAAACGAGCATCACAATACATAAGTTATACTACGAACGTTTGCCTAGAAACTGTAAGGAACTTCCAAGCAAGTCCGGGCGAAATACGTCACAGTAACATGGAAAGGTGACATACGTACATATTGGACTTTACACCATCCAATGGAATTTAGTTTTAGGCTCAAATCCCAATGCTTTCCAAAACTTCTCTTTCCAAAACTTAATCTTCTAATATATTCTCTTGTTTACGTGTTGCTTACATGCCGGCAGGCTCCAGTCCTTCAACTGTAAAATGGAATAACAACACGTTTAACGAAAAAAAAAATCCGTCAATCTGCATGTCCGGTGGCCAGTAACCATATATAGTCCTAGTTGTGACTCGCATCAACAATGCCATTTGGCACTTAATGCTGCCACAATCCATTTTGGTTCACGATGCTGTCGTGCTTACTTTTCATCATACGTCTCTAGTTTGCATATGACGCTGGTTGGTGTTAAAAAGCTTACTGTCAGAGTATTGCATGTTTAATTTGAACGTGTGGGTTAAAAACTTGCTAAACAAATTTAAAACTGTAACAAGTTCAGACCCTTTATTGATGGAGGTTCTTCTCTGACTGAAAATGTAATTAATAAAAAAAAACAGGAGCATGATTAACAATAAATCTTTTGAAAATGAACGAAGTACTTCAAACAAAGTAAAATATAAACTATACTCAGGATGTCATATTTGACTATAAAGAAAACTCTAAACGAATAAGACTTGATGAAGACGTAATCTCGCAACCATTACCTTCATATGTTTCTCACTGACTTTTTTACCAAGTGAGTGAAGCGAGCAAGGTCCCATTTTTACCTTGACATGACATTTTTATCTATTTGTCCGTATGTAGAATTTGTTCCGTGATTACGATCAAACGTGCCATTAAGGAAAGTTCAAATCTTGACATAACTGGACAGCCAGCTGTGGTTCATACCTGGACTCCAGAAATGTTCCTTATGTACATTTCCAAAATAGCCATAATCGAACTTAACCCACATCTAACCAGTTAGGTTTGGCCAAATTCGTTTACATCTAAAGGAATACATTCAGATACGACCAGATCTGGTTACTTTTGGCCAGATATGATAACGCCCAGATAGTATTATTAGATATGTGCAGGCATGCAAATATCTAAAATTGGCCTATTTACACACATTTAACTAGATTTAAATAAGTGTGCCTGATTAACTAGTTTTTATTCAGATTGTATCATATCAAATTAATTGTTATTAGATCTAGTATCTTGACTCTACATGGATAGGGATTGCGTAAGTCAGGTTATGATCATAACCTGCTAGCTCCCAAACGAACACATTTCCTTTGGAGCACTGACCAATGCGAACTCAAAACAATCTTGATAAGATAGATCAGCAGACATGATTTTTTGGAAAAGTAATACTATTTGTTTATTTGTTAATTATTTGCACAATTTTTTATGCTTTTGTGGCTTTTTCAGCACCTGACAATTTTAAGTTTTGCCGACATGATAACAATGGATTTACTACTTTATTCAAAACGTTTAAAACAATTTGGTAAGCGAATTGGATGTTTGGGGGAACATTTTTCGTACATACATGGGTAGGTCTCGTCAGATAACTAGCTTCAGCCAGCTATGGTCAGATCTGCTAAGACCAAGCCAGATATATTTAGAGGGGAATTTTCGTTAAACTTATTACCCTGTAATCTGTAATATTGCCTGTAATAAGTGGGGGGGGGGATTGAGGCTTAATGGCGCGTCGACAGCTTGGTCATTAGCGCCAACCTCAGTCACAGTGCAGTGGTCCGGGTTGCCACTGCACCACACATTACAGAGATATTATTCAAACCCCTAATCTAAATTATTATACATCTGTACCTCCTGCAAAAATTGAAAAACACCGGACAGGAGGACAGACTTATCGCCCAATTGACGCACAATGTCATGCGGAAGATGGAAACGACGACGAAAACCATCAAGATGGCAACAATCAACAAGGAAGTGCCGGACCGTAAGTGGCCGCCGACACCAATAACATTCAGGAGGGTCAACCCCCCGCAAAAGGAAACAGTGAGTAAGTCGAGTGTGACCAATGCGCAAACGGGCCAACACCACCTCCTCACGGCGACTGCGGCGACACGCCGAGTGCCATTCCTCAACAGTGCCTTTAATAGCTCGTAATTTATTGCCGTCCTGTCCATCCCACGAGGCTTGCCAAAAAGCATGTAACCTCAGACGCAGAGTTGGAAAAGCGTCCGAGGGAACAAGCCTGAGATCCCTACCGAGAGGGCCAGACAGGGCCCCTTTTGCTGCAGAATCCGCTTGCTCATTTCCACCTATCCCAACATGGCCCGGGATCCAGCAGAAAAGCACGGTTTTCCGCTGGCCAGGCAAGCGGGAAAGCAAAGCTTGGACACGTTGTGTCAAGGGGTTCCGAGGATTGTAATTCGCCAAGGACTCCAGGGCACTCATGGAATCGCTAAAGATAATGAAATGCGTGCCCTGAAGGCCAAGGATCCATTCCACCGCCAAACCGAGAGCCAAAAGCTCTGCAGAAAACACAGAATAGCCTGATGGAAGGCGATGGGCAACCGTCACTCCCTTACAAACACAAGCACAAGCCACGCCAGCGTCTGACTTCGACCCATCAGTAAACAGCCGCTGATAACCGGCGTACTGAGAACACAGCCGCCGGAACTCCTGTAAGTACCGTGCTGGTAGAGTGGAACCCTTCGGGAGGGACGCCAGAGCGAAAATGAAAATGCCACTTGGGACAAGCCAAGGGGCTACTGGCATCCCCCCAAGCCTCAAGACGCTGGGCATTTCAAAGGCTATCTCCTGACAGGACTGCTGGAGCCTATCGCGGAAATCACCCTTACCCACCCTGCGATCTGACATCTGTAATAAGTGTCAGATCACGAATACTTGTTGTCTGCCTAACTCTGTTCTAGTTAGTGTATTTATTCTATCATTCTTAACATGGTGAATCAACTGTCTAGATGTGGATAGATTCGGTTAGATCTCGTTCTAACAGGCCATATCCATTAAGATCTGGCCGTTAACTTTTAGGTCTGCGAACACGTGTAGCCGAGCTAGATTAATGTCAAAATCTTAGTTATGCTGGATCATTTTTGAAAACTGTATCTCGTACAGAATTTCAAACCTTAGCGTTTACTGTGCAGGAAAATTGAAAGAAAATTGTAGCTTGATACTGGAAAATTCAGATCAGACATTTATCAATGGCTCCAACCACATCTGTCCTTATCTGAACGATGGACGTCACCATTTTAGCGTTTGACTTGCTACAGTTCTTGTTTTTTTATTTTTTATTAAGCAACCCTGAGCAATGGAAGTTGGGCATTCTTGGTTTAAATACGCCTTGGGATCGATAGTGAAGCATCTTTTTGTAAAGGTTATGCTAATGACACGACAAAAAAAACTTAAATTTATACTCTTTTTAAAATTTATTTTTCTATAAATGGTTTTGTCAATCTTACTCGTTTTGAATCTGGAATATATTTTATAGTATTCCATGCACAATCTCGGTCCCCTTCGATGATTAGATCTTTCACAGTTCGAGCACTTTTCTTCTTCCTACTATCTAGTATGGTTAAAATTCAGCTGCTTCATCAACGGATTGCTTTTCAGGTAACATAATAAACCATGAAATTTTTAAAAAACTAAATAAATAAAATTACAAAAACAACATTGTAATAAAAATCGTGAGCTTGGTAAAGGACTACCATCCCTGAACAAGTTCATCCTACTAGTTACGTGTGCAAACTCAATGTGGTAAAAGTTTTTAGTTGGATAAAGGAGCTGTCGATACACCCGGATTATGGGCGTTGATTAAATTCTGCTCTTACCTATTGTACCGTTGGCATAGCGCTTTATGGGCGGCTGGCCACTTGGGTAGTCGTCTGGCAAAAGGTTTTCCATGAATGCAGGTCTTCAACAGAATATTATTAAAATGAGAAATCATCCCTATCACACCCGTCTTATAAAATCAATAATGGACATTAATAACACCAAGACAGAACAGAAAACTTAAAAGGAGTGCAGGCAACCAATCGTTGTTGAGTGCTTGTTTTAGTATGCTGTGCTAACCCCAGAACATGAATGAGAGAAGCACCAAAACTTTAATTGAATAGTGTGGAGACATTATGGTGCACTTCTATACAATTAAAAGGCAACGTTTCGAGTTGTGTACAACTCTTTGTCAAGCAAAATATTTTCTTTTGCGCAAGGTTAAACGGCCAAGAAAATTGACAGTCAACTTCTGTAAAAGTTCTATAGACTAACTTCCACAATGTGGACGATTCTTCAGTGCTTATACGTAACTCCAAATTACGCTTGCTTAAATTTCAAAACTCTGGGTTCTGCTGTCATCATAAACCACAAACGCTTGATAAAATATTTATGCGCTATTGCAAACGAACGCCCACCATCCGTTGTAATAACTTTGCCTCATTTAATGACCCAGTTCACAACAATAATGTGGCTAATGAAATCCGACGAATGTACGCCCACGCATCTACGCCCACACAATCAAATTCAACACAACAACGCCTACACAACCTATGCCAACACAAGCAAGTTCTTAACCGTAACATAGAGTTTACCTTGCACACATATTATTGAAAATGGCTTTCCACTTAAAGATTAGACGACCACAAGTAAATACTACAATCCCAACAACACAATTTAGATCCACTAATTTTCTCTCAATATCCCATACTTTCCAGGTGGCACTGAGAACTAAGAAAACTCTTAGCTCACAGTGGGATCACTTTAGTCTCTCCACCAACCCAAACTTAAAACGATAAGCCGTACCAAGAAAAACAATCGACCAGAAAGAGGAACTAAAATCTGACCCCCTGCAGGGAACCATCACCTAAGGAATTCTACATGGGAACAACGAAACAAATATTGACCAAAAGATTATCGTCCCGTAAATGAAATCTGAAATATAACGACAAATCAAACTACTTAGTACAACATTGAATCAATACTGATGATACCCCCTTGGAGACAAGGCAATAATTAATTCTAAAAACCTTCTTATTCTATCACAACGTCCACCAATGAGTAATTACCTTACGACAGAAAAGAAACACTTATGAGAATATATTCCCCTTTTACACGAAATGCGCCCCCTCGCCCCCCCTCCCTTTTACACAAACTGGGAATTAAACTTTTACCACTAGGGTATACATTAGCATATATGGCAGAGCAGCAGCCTATACCTGCACTTAAAACCAGCATTCGCAGACTTGGTCATCCTATATTATCAGGTTTTGTCCTAATTTGGGCCCTTTTATTGTTTTAAAAATTGTATGCTTTAGTTGTTGCATTTGTGGTGATCTCCTAATACTTAGTATACAGGGTGTTTCAGAATAAACCCTTTAAACTTCCAGGGCATACTAGGGCGGTAAAGTAAAAAGTTTTAACTGCAAAACAACTGTAAACATGAACGGAAGAGGTAGATAGGCGCCCCTAAGCAGTGGGCAGGGAAAGGAAGGGGGGCGTATGGATAACAGCCCCTCCATCCCGAAACCCCAAAATGTGTCATAATGTTAAATAAATTCCTCCAGAATATGTAAAAAGGTACTCTCTAGATGCCAGAAACGGTAGCGAAGTACTGTAAAATACTTCAGTTCCTCGGACCCCACTAGGGGAGCTAACAGCACCCCCACAGACTACCTATCTGGCATTGTTCGGCCTCCAGGGAAATTTTTTCCTGGCTGCAGCTATGGTGCCACTGTCTCGAGTAATTCAATAAAAAAAAATAAAAACCCCGTTTCTTGATATTTTGCTTGAAAGTTAGGGGACCAGGTCCCTCAAACTACTTCTTAACCTCTGCATAGAATCCTTGCGTACAATTTAAAACGAAACCATTTATCACAAAGCAGGAGTCCACATGTAACAGCCATTTCACGCCCCCCCTCCCCCCCCCCCCAAAAAAAAAAAAACAACAACGAAAAAAGGACAAAGCATACCCGCATAGTACATTAAACATCGCCCCCCTCCACCACCACTTACCAATCTGCTCAATTGATGTTATGCAACTTTTTTTTTGGGGGGGGGGGACTGTGTCCAAAAAAAAGTGGCCACTGGGCACCAACTTCCCAACTGACTTTTACACCCACCAATCTGCCTCTGGCTGCTGTTATAATATTGCAATGAACATTTTGTGCTCATTTTTTGTTCTGAACATTTTGTGCTGACGCACCTACGAAAACACTATTATCAAAAAGTAGTGATATGTTTTTTACAGCTTTCAGCAACATTTATTGCCTCTAGAAATTATTAACCTATGCCGTCCTTTAAATAAATATTAAGTTTTCTTTAATTGATTTAACAACTCTATCGGCAAGAGTTAGGGTGGCCGCACACCAAAATCGACAAAACGTCGCACTACAGGACATTTTGTCGAAACCTGTCTCAGCATGCTGCAGACGTCTCCTTCCTAGTTTAGTGTGACGGGGTCTCTCCACCAGATGCAACGTCTCGCGACGTTTCGCCTTGCAACGACGTTTTGCCGATTTTAGAGTTCGGCCACCCTTAGACGGAGTTGCAGTTTCGAACGCAATTCGAATATTGTGTGCGCGGCTTCTTTTGAGTCCTGTGGGTATTTTATGATCGGCTACGTCTTCCTGGTGGGGCCGGCTTTAATCGACGTCTGCTATTGTTTTTGTAACTATTTTGGATATCAAAAAGGCATTCTGCTACCAAAAACACAATCGATTATTTGTGGGCTTTCTGGGGCGACCTGAAGATACGCCGCGTACACTTTAGGACTATATCTCGAAGTTTTGCCATAGCTTGGTGCACCGTGCTACACCTCAGTTTGTGGAGCTAATGAATTTAGTCTTAAACACGCAAGATGGTATATGAGGTCACAATAAAGCGTGCGCCTTGTAGGGATTCAGGCACAGGCTCCAATTAAGCCATGGCATAAATACTCGATCATATATATAAAATACTTTGGGTAACGGGGCAATATCTCTGTAACCAAACATTTTTGGATCGGTGTTGTGCAGGACTTTTTGAGTTGTCTTTACCTTCTTAGTAATCCATAGAAGTTTGTCGGTTTTATTCTGAAACACTGTGTATAATGTGCACCCTATTGGCTTTATTTTGTAATAGAGTTGGTTCATTTCCTTTCATTCACGTCCAAAACATCTAGCTCATCATATTAAACAAACACAAACTAGGAATTAAAAGTTTTTCCCGTTAGAAGACATGAGTGTAGATTGCAGAATTATCGTCTATTCCAGCACCTATGACCTGCATTCGAAAGGATTATGTCCAGGTCTTCCTATTGCCAGGTTTTGTACTGATTTAGGACTTTTTTTTAGTATGTTTGCGAATTGAATACGTTATTTATAGCGTTATGGTTTCCACCAAATGTTTTTACTATGTTTGTCGTTTACGCTTATGCGAAAAAAAATCTTTCGCTAGATAAAGAACCATACGCAACACGTAACGTTGCATTTTACTTTATACATTTGCATCACGTTGGCTTTACACTATTCACTAAACTAATGCCAGAATGTTCATCAGGGGCGTCAATAACCAATGACCAGCATCGACATGTTTCATTGGTGACCGTGATAAGTTTTAATTACGACGACTGATGGTCTTTTTTCCTTTTTTTTTATTAACACATCAAAAACCAAAATTGGTAAAAGGGGCCGCCAAGTTCCGAATGGTTCGGCCCTTCAAAGGAGTGATATCAATACACCAAAACATTCGCCAAGTTAATCGCACCGCTTAATAATTCGAAGGTTAAATGAAAACTATACTAAAACCGCACTCAACTTCTGACTGGAGAAAAAGTTAGAGAGCCGTTTTACGAACTATTTTCGTTTGTTCGTATCCCTACGCGGTCAGCTGTTCTAAAACCGATGAAAATGTTCTATACATCTCACACTGCCGTTGGTCTTTAACTCCTTCAAATTTTTTTCATACGTGTAGCGTGGTGCGAAACAGCGCCAAGGAGCTTGTCATCCTTCCACACAGACATTGCTGATGTCTGTCTGTCTGTATGCACGATAACTTTTAAATCCATTGTCGGATTCATTTCACATTTTCACTTGCAATCTCTGCCCCATTTTTGCATTTAAGCTCGTAAATCAATAAAATTAGGCAAGAAGTTTCGTGGATTTTAACTTTCAAATATCCAAGTATAAACCAAGCGTATAGGCTACGATTCTTCATGTCTTTTATTTTCGTATTCAAAATGCTATTGAAATTAATTTTTTTTAAATAAAAACCTGATAATTTAATTTTTAAATAACTTTTTTTTTAAGTGAATGCCCTCTCCCTAATTTTCAACAGCCAACACGTGAATAGCCCTGCAGTATTTCCACAGGTTTGATTGAGTGAGCAAACAGTCTTTCCGAGTAAACAAAAACACAAACAGGAAAATAAATGGCTTTACGGATAACATACTGTTCCAAGGTGAATAATGCAGGAAAGTGTTACGTGAAAGGGAGCGCCTTTAAGAATATTTATTTAGATATATTTATTTTGGTGTCTGGTTATTTAAGAGCTTAGTTCCTTTTTGACTTTCCTGTTTCACACGGATTTGTTAGTCAGCCAAGCCTATAAAAATGTTGCAAATTATTTTCAGTGCTTTCCTGTGTGACACGGTTATGCTACATTGAATCACGCCATTGTAAATATTGCAAACATTATGTTACCGTAGGATGCAGCAGAAATAGGGAGAGGATACGTAATTTTAGTGTGAACAGCGGATTGCCTTCATTCAGTACTGAGTTAAACATATGTTAAATTCTCCAGGAAAGGGGGGGGGGGGGAGGTCGTTTCTCTTTCGTAAGATTTCGTAGTTCTGAAAAAGACTGTCTTTAGCTCTGAAAAGAGCTTTGGTTTTCAAGCAGACAGTAGTCGATGTTTAAGGAACGTCAGTTCTATTCTTAGCAGTCTGTGTCTTCATTTGTTGAACTTGAGTTGTTATCTGAATTGTTTACATTACAGGCGATTCGTTCCGCAATAATGCCAGCCATCCCATCACTTTTCCACAAGTTGTCTTCATTCTCAATGTATTTTACAAGTTTGGCCCACTCTACCATTGTCACTGCAGCAGGTGCTTTCGGCTGGACTTCTTTAAGTTTAAATGTTCGATCATTTGCAGCAATTATCTGGCTCCATGTCATTTCAATACGGTTTAACTCACAGTGAAGCAAACGCAACATTGTATGGCCATGAAATAAAGCAAGTTCATCAATTCGGTATTTGTCGCATTGTATACGATATCGCCCGCTTTCCGAGTACTGGGATCTAACAATGTCGAGGGCGCGCAGTGCCCAAGCCATTGTTGTATTCCAGCATGAGGAAAGCGGGCGATATCCTTCTTCTCATCCGTTTTGAAGTTATCAGTCTGACGTACATTGTTGAGCGCAAGTGGAATACATTGTTGCGTTTAGCCAGAAGAAAGTTTGTGTAGAATATTCGTTAAGACGCAATGCTACACGCAACGAAAAAATGCAACGTTTAATTTTAAAAGCGGTTGCAATGCTGTAATTAACATGTATTTTAACGATTTATTTTATGTTTGAGGTGGCGTTGTTTTCACAAATATTTCCATGTAATTAATTATATTCGGTTCCAGTATTCCTGCTTGTCATTTAATGAAATCAACGTTTGGAAAGCATCAGTTGCAATGTTGTAATTGCTGAACGTTTTATTTTTTTATTTTTGTATCTGTTATGTTTTTTTTATTTGTTTCAGTAAATTTATTAGATTTGTTTGTTTTCTTCCACTTTTCATTTAACGCAAACGGGGATCAAGGATCCCAGCCCTCCGCCGTGGATCCCAGCACTCCTCGGCCTCGTTTATTGTTGCGATCCCGTCGTGCTGCATTGTTATAAGAGAACTGAGAGCTTCAAAACGGGTGAGAAGTTTTCGTGCACGTTGAAATAACACAAGCAATTCACGACGCCCATTACCATCCACCAATAATTTATCGAATTGCCGTCATGGTTTATGGCAGCTCTTATCATTTTACCTGAGAACTATACCTTGTCTATAAACTGCGGCGATCTTTTCTCTAATTGCCGAAAGTGTAAAGTCATCGTACATTTTTAGCAAAGTTCCAGTATCAATGGATATACGACGGTTCCTGGCTGGCGACGTATTTAATGACCAGCGGTGGTTGCAAATACCTTTTTGATTTGGATGACAGCATTATATGAAACGCCTGTTCAGTCTGCCGTATCTTTTGCGACGTCACTTACCGACTTGTCTGGGTACTGCTGACGAAATTTGCTGTAAACATTAACTAATGTCTGCTTTTGCGACGATGTCAAGGCTTTCCTTGGGTGTGGGCTTAAAATACTTGCTCGGAAAGGCGGCCGCCATTTTTAAAGCTACCGCTTCGTCTGCTCCGAGCCATAACCATTGTCGTAACCATGGCAACTGCTTGCATATTTTCGAAATCGGAACAGGTGGGTTAATACCTCCTAACAAAGTGTCACGTTTTCTTAAAATTATAATCTCCTTTTACCAACAAAAATGAATAGTTTGCATGAGTTATTTCATTGTGAAACTTAATTATTTTAACGGACTATTTTCTCTGCACCAGAACACAAAAAAATCGCATCTGCAAGAGTCGGCCCTAACTGATTGCTCCAGTAAGAAGTTGAGTGCGGTTTTAGCATAGAACATTGCTGGTTTCGGTAGCAACGTTCAAGTTTTCATTTAACGTCCAAAGTATTATTCGGACGTTGTGTATTAGACTCAACTCCACTACCGTGCAGATTTGTAATAAAATGCCACATCAACAAGAAATTGGTTACAAAACTTTGATACTACCTTTTGCCTAGAGGCCGAACCATTGTCAACTTACGTTTTTGGTTTGGTTTTAATTTTGTTGTGATTAGTTTTATTTAGTTAGTTTTGGTGTGTTTATATTACTACTTTGAAGGGCCAAACCACTCTCAACTTGGTTGCCTCTTTACCAGTTTTGGGCATTGTTTATTTTGCTTTGTTTTTGCAATTTGTTTATTTTTCGTGAATTGGACGGTTTCTTTGGCAACATTGTTTAGATTTATCGTGATACACTAGTGTTTGGACACGTACGTCGGTAGACACGTTGTCATTGTCCGAACTTTGGCCGTCCAATAAGAGACGATGCCAACAATACTAACAATGGTTATAACAATACTTTCGTACTTACACGCCCTCACGCTATCCTCGGTACATCTCGAGGCGCCAAACCATAAAAGGTACACAGTTCGCATTGTACAGCACCCATTCGTCCAATTTCATAGCTGGAAGCCTTCCCGTTATCTCGGTACCGATGAATAATCACCCTATGGGATTTGACATGTTAATTTTTGTCAGGTGGGTGACTGCTCTCGATTTCAACACAATTTAAGCTTTTGTAACGCATTACTATTTTTCTCCAAGTACCTGAAATATGCGAAACTATGCTTCAGGATATTGGACACTGACTAGCGTGTGTCTAGATTACTTTGACAACGTCTGGTACACCAAATGTTAAAAACAACAATGGACCCTAAAGTAGCTTTTTCAATGTGTCACACACTGCTGTACTACTACTGAAGGTGCTCCACTGCCGTGGGTTGTTAACCACTGACTGCGTTAGAAGTGAACCACTGCAGTGGAAGTCAGTGAACCTCGTTCTCCTTAGCATATGTATTTTAAATAAAGGCATAACTGCACAATTAAAATAATAATTAAAAAAAAAGAACAGTTTAGACCGTCGCCATTATTACATATGGTTGGTGCTGAGTAATTATTCAAACGTAAACTGAGAAACAGGTATTGCGGTAAGTGATGCTCTGTTGGAGGCCCTATCCGCGATTACTTTCAAATCGTAATACTGCAGAAAAGTTGGTCTTCGACCTACTAATTGTCAGGCAGTGTCTTTTTCCACTTGTGCCTGGGGCTGTTGCCCTTTGGCCCTTTGTTGCCTTACATCAAATTTAAGCCCTGAGAAGTTTTATTCCTATTGTTCTCTTCTCATTGTTCCCCTATACAATTGTACTAGCTCCTAAGAAACCATTGTCATGGTGTGTTATTGTTTAACTGTTTTTGTTTACTCTCTTCTCCTTCTTGGTCCCTTGGGGAAAAGTCCTGTTTTGCCCAAGTTTGCTCATGTCTTGAGTAAAGTGTATTCAGGTATTCGCCTACACCATTTGTAATGGGAGTTGTTTTGAAGATGTCTGGTTGACGAAAATGATGGATTCGTGTATTCACCCTTTACAATTTTTCCCTGACGAAATTGTTATCACTTTGGAAACCGGATCCCTTTGGAAGCTTTGGCCGACCCATCTGTAAGTGTACCTGTTCTATTTCCTTCTTTTCATGCAACTTTCCCATGTGATAAACATAGCCAATGCTAAATTCCCGAGCCTGTCGATGAAATGTACATGAACTTTGTGTGTTGGCTCCTGAAATGTTCCTGCCCCCAAACCGACTTTTCACAATATTAAATGATAGAGGCGAATAAAACCTAAGGAGGAAATTCCAGTCTCCAACCTTGATGCCTATTCATTTTGACTTTGTTTATGGAGATAGCATTAGCCCGATCCACGGCGTAGATGTACCTCTGACTGTTTTATTTGTGTAACATGCGGTGGGGCCGTACCAGCTACGGCGGCTCGACTCCACGGGTTACACCGTGATGCCCCACTTAGTTCACACTTCGGGAGCATAATCAGCCTGTTATTCGTATTAGGGACTAAGCACCAAGTCTAAATTTGCCCAATACTTCTGATTATGCTATTGGCAGCATCACAACTTCGATAGCAATCCGCGAGAAGCATGATTGTCTGTCACTAATCAGCTATCCCAAAAGGCAAATAATCTAAAATAATATTTTGAGGTGCCCACCTATAGGCCTAAAGTTTAACTTTATAAGTCAACCAGCTGTAATAGTCTAGCAGCCAAGGGCAACAATCGTGCACTTCTGGAAAAAGGCATGCAATTTTGAGAACTTATTTAATAGATCAAGAACAACATTTTTGGATATGGTGTCCACTGAAGGCACTTCCGGTTTAGCGTCATGATGTCATCAAAGATGGCCGCCACATGATTTAACCCAAAAAACGTGTATCTCTGTAACCAATTAACCGATTTTAATATTGTATAGCTTGTTGGAAAGATAAAATTATACCTAACCAAAAAGGTCCTATGACACAATAACACAACTCGCACAGGTTAAGCGGTACAGCCTCTGGAACGCGATATTGCGTGAAATGTTGAAAAAAAAAAACACGAATATGACTATTTGAACCTTAAGCTGTAGATTTTCTTTTCCTTGAACATTATCTGTATTTTATTTTAAACATCACGTTGACATCGAAATGTATGAAGCCTAACTGGAAAACTGTGCATCCTCTTTTAAAATAATACAAGAATGGAATGAACAAGAATTTTAAAACTCAACTGTTTGTTGATCAGAATGTCATACCAGGTTGTCGCTGATAGTCAAAACCAATACCAGAACCTGCCGACTAGCCCGAAATGCACATGCTTAGGAATATCTGAAAGGTGGAGATCTATTTTTGCAATCAATCCTAACCGAAATTGTTTAAATTAGACAGGGACTGTCCTACACCCATTTAAAGGTGAAGAGGTAATGGCGTAGCGGCGAAATTGCATGGTAATTTTCGAATTGAAATGTTCTTGTGAGCCCTGTAATAGCCCGAAATAGACATGCTTAGGATTTTCTGAAAGGTGGGATCTATTATTTCCATCAATGCTAACCGAAATTATTTAAATTAGACAGGGACTGTCCTACACCCATTTAAAGGTGAAGAGGTAACGGCGCAGCAGTGGAATCGTACGGTGATTTTTCGAATTTGAAATGCTCTTGCGAGCTGCATAATAGCCCAAAATAGACATGCTTAGAATTTTCTTAAAGGTGGAGATACATTTTTTTCATTAATCCTAACCGAAGTTTCTTGGCTGAACTACAAATACAAATACGAGCATTACAATGGCAATTTGAAATTGAAACAAGCCACTAAACCAATTACAGTTGCACCTTTAAACGGGCATAAGACGGTCCTATTTAAGCTAAACAATTTCGGTTAAGATTGGTGGAAAGAATAGATCCCCATCTTTCAGAATATCCTAAACATGTCTATTTTGGGCTATTAGAGGGCTCGTAAAAGCATTTTGAGTTCAAAAATCAACAAACGTTTTCGCCTCTATGCCGTTATCTCTTCACCTTTAAAAGGGTGTAGGACGGTCCCTATATAAGTTAAACAATTTCAGTTAAGATTGGTAGAAACAATAGATCCCCATCTTTCAGAAAATCCTAAGCATGTCCATTTCGGGGTATTAGAGTGCTCGCAAGAGTATTTTGAACACGAAAATCACTACAACAACCAATTGAAAAAAAGTAGAATTAGTGGAAATTAAGGGTGATATGCTTTAATACTATTTTGGGGTTCAAGGGTTGATTTTCTGTAAAAGATGTATATCCCCTTTCCCGTCAAGAATTGTGTGCTGAACGTTTTTGCTTTCCATTATGCTTTTGATTTGTTGAGGTTAAGTACTTACAGCCAAAAAATATATAATTTTTTTTTTGGGGGGGGGTTAAATCATCTCCCCTTCCCTCGGGGGGGGGGGGCTACCTGTTACCATAACTATTTTTTCCAGCTACCCTTCATGTGCATCCATACCTAATTTCATGATTTCACGGACAGTGAACAATTAACCCCCTAGCCAGTATACTATATTGAATGATGTGCAATAATAACTAATCTTGTAATAATTCGGCAACAGTACCATCTGTTTAACATTGTTAGGAATTGTTGGAAAGGGAACAACATTTGGAACAATTCGTACGATAGGGCTTAATGTTTTTTATTAGCTAGTTTGGCTGTTATTTTAATTCAAATGTGATAATACCTATTGAAAATCACTTAAAATTTACATTTTTTGAGCTGTATCCCCTAACCTGTCGAAGCTCTGTTAATGTGTCATAGGATCTTATTTGTGGCTTACAAAATTATCGTTTCAACAAGCCATAGGAAATCGAAATTGGTCTGCTGGTTAACGAGATACAGCTATTGATATCAAACTCTATAGTGAATCTGTGGCGGCCATTTTTGATGACTTAATGAGGGCAAACCGGAGTCATACATGTGGGCACCATATCCAAAAATGTTCCATATGCCACAGTAAAGATATTCTGAATCTGTCATGCTTTTTTCCAAAAGTGCACGATTCGCCTAAAATTTGCCTCTTAGCTGCTTAGCTATAAAGCCCGTCATGAAGACGGGCAACTCTACTAGGAGTACAACTGTCCCATAACAGTGAAATGTGTAATTTAAATAATTCCGGTTCTTGAAGATGGGTAATTGCGGTAAGGTTGCGTCGCTCATTCAATTCATGTATCTTGTGATTAATTTCACCATCCTTCATTCATTTCCGTTACCCGGGAGCAGACGGTGTCTTTCACGTCCTGTGGCCTGGTTTGTTTTTTTCGCACTGAATCCGACTGCGCAGACAGATATTTTTTTAGTTTTTCAATCAAGCCCGATTACGTGAATTCATGAAACCAAGTACAATGCATGTTTGTAAAGACATTGTTGTTTGCAGCATTATTGTTACACCATTGCTTCTGTATTGTTTCCTCCGATAAATTTATTTATTTAACACTTTACGAGAGCCTAAAGGACACTACTCCACATGCTCTACACTAAACTTAAAACTAACAACTACTCTAACACCTACTACTACAGCCAAATCATTCCTAAAAAACACAAGCCTACCACTCAAAACAAACACAACACCCCGAACAATGATGCAGCAAACGAGCCACGAACGAACGATCACCTCAGACTGGAGCCCGAGAAACGGGCCGATGCAAATACTTACAGTAAGCTATTGGTAACCTGGTACCGTATTTAGCATCATACGTATTGTATTCTTTAATTGGCACCCACAGTGATATACTGATTTTGCAAATTAAGTTAAAGTATTCCATATTAGACAGCATACCAAATGCTCTTAGTGTGCGTCATTTACGAAGCAAAAGAAATGTCGGCTACTTACACTGATGAATTCAGGCATGTTGATAAGGTGGCGGCAAATATAGCACAATAACGTATAATGGATGGTCGCATTGGCTCGTGGACAAATTTTACTTGGAAGAGTAAATATTTTTCTGAAACAAATGTACAGAATTTTTTTTTTACAAAACTAATTTACTAAAATTCATTTTTCGAAGAATAATTATACGAACTCGTCATGAATGAACGTAATAAATTTCCAAGTACAATTACAAATTCTTAATTCATACTGATTATTATTAAAATAATTTTTTTTTCAAATTCATTTTTAGTCGCTGTATACAGCCGTACCAGCTGAGAAGACTATTGCAACGACTTTGTCCGTCCGTCCATCCGTCCGTACCAGATATTGACGACCATTGTTTACAACGTTAGATTCAGTGTGAGAAGTTAGTTAAATAACATGGCAAATTAAAACATCGTTACTTCCGTATAGCTAATAGAATTCTTTGACGTAACTAAATTAAATAATAACATTTGATCTTAAATTTAAAATCCTAAGGTAACGCTCAATAAAAACAAATGGATGTTAGCTTCGTTTAAAATAGTCTCGTCGCATTGTTGCATGAATGAATAGGCTTACCGTCGAACCAAATTCTCCATTAGGCCAATATCTGCTTCTTACGAAATTCAAACTGCGTTTTTAAACTTAGGCCTAAAAATGACAATTAGGCCTAAAATAGTGTTACCATGGCAACGTCAAGTTACTTCATCAACAGCGTCTCTCTCGTCACTTCCCTACTACCACTGATCTACATAGGCTACGTTGCGCGTTATGTTGTAACACTGTAACTGTGTGCCTGTAAGCGCACCGTGTTGCAAAAATGAATAGGCTTATACAATCCATATCTCCGTTAGCTGCTACATATGAAATCAAAACTGCTGGTTAAAATTAGGCCTAAAAGCTGATAATTATGCTTAAGATGTAAAATAGGCCTAAAAGCTAACACATTTTTAAGCGACAATAATATTGTAATGGCTACTGCTTTTAGAATAGCATAATAGAGATAGCTATCTGTTGTATAGTGCATAATAGAGGTGTGTGCCTTAACATGAAGTGGAGGAACTGAACAGAAGACCGGTGCGACTAGGCAGTCGCTGCAGCCGCTTGTTAAATTTAAAAACAACTTAATGGTTCGTTAAGGTTGCTTCACACAATTAAAAAATTTTAATGAATAACGTTTGGGTATACTATTTAAAAAAAAATTTAATGAGGAAACGTTCACATTCAATTTCCTTATCAGTTGGTAACGTAATCTCGCTGAAGAAGTGGAATTTTGCTAGGAAATTCCAGGCATGTGGAGGGATTGTGGTTAAATGTGGCTAATGCGTCGACAGCTATGTCATTAGCGCCAACTTCACTCACAATACAGCAGCCTGGGTTTCCACTGCGCCACTCATTACAGAGATGTTAACCAAACCCCAAATCTAGATCTCATCCTACATCTACTGCCAAAATTGAAAAACCCTGTACGGACAACAGAATCACCACCCAGTTGACGTGCTGTGTCTGTCTCGTGGAAGGAGCTGTTTCGCCAAATGAGGGATCTTTAGAAAGGGTAGTGATAAGAAGCCAATAGCAAAATCTGTACTGAGCAGGACGTAAGGCAAAAGAAATTCTTAAAATAATTGAAACTAGATAACTCATTTCGTACTAACACAAACCGATTTAATATAGAGTATTTAGACACACGCTGGTGTGTCGCCGCCAAGTAATAGTAGATCGTCCGATTGTAGACATCCGATTGTTAAAAAATGATTGTTGATGAAAAAAAAGGCGGCCTACACTAGAAGTCTGTGTCTTTTAACTGAAACCAACTTATACGTGATTTCAGCATACTGGTGTAAATTCCCCATGCGGTAGAAATCTTTGCAAATCGTTTGAATCAGGTGTCTTGGGTCCAGTAACGAAGAAAACGTCAACACGAAAATGTGGGAAAGTGTCCTTCATGGAGAGAAAGTGTCCTCAATAACGTTGATTTGTGTTACTGGTAATTAGTAACTAGTAACTAGCATCTAGTCCGCAGGCTCCCATGTTAATTCTCATAGGGTATAACGACACGTCTACAGCTGATTAGGGAAAGGTGCCAGATCTAAATTTTGGCAGACAGGTAAAGTGCTATATGGGGAAGTGCCTTTTTCTAAAATGGGGGTTACAGCTACACGCACGTGGCCCTGAAGTGGCTCGTAAGTGCAAAATTATTGTTGTAACCATTGTTTTTATTGTCATCCGACAGTAGATTATAACCTGCTTAAGTGTTACACGCTTATCGTTTCAGTATACCTATTTGTCAGAATTCATTGTTGTTGCAAATAGGTGGTGGAGTGTGTGTGGGAGTTGTGGGGGTTTGTGATTTACTTGCTCTCTTGTTTGTTGTTGTGATGAAAACCTGCAGACCTGGTTATTGATGTGTTTCAGTGCGTAGCGTATTTTCTTCAGATGTAGATAGGTTTGGGGCGCATGGCATTAGGCTGGGGCCTCAATAAATTACAGAATGGAATGGTTGCAAAGATGTGGTTGCAAATAGGTGGTGGTGGTTTTTATTGGGCGCATGGCAGTAGGCCGCGGCCTCAATTAAAATTCAGAATGGAATGGAATGGTTCACTAAGAGACGGAGTATCGTTTATTGCATAGGTTTGGTCGGTTTTTTTGTTACGGTAGACGAATCCAAACTGAATTATCTGCCCCACGACGATAAAAGAGACAATTTTGTTGGAAAGAAGATTAGGAAACAAAATGCACAGGTGGGTTGCAAAGGTTTGGTCGTTTTTTTCCCCATCAAATCCAAATCGTTTTTTTTTACGGTACGCGAATTCAAAATGAATTATCTGCCCTACGACCCGAATAAATTTCTTATTACTGGTTCAATAAGACACAGGGTGTCTTTCATACCACAGGAACTTATTAGGTCCTTGCAATTACCATACTCTTATGCTTGTTTAATTTAGTCGGAATGACAATAGCAAATGTGAAAATCATGAATGAGAAAATTCATAGATATAAAATACCTCCAGACAAAAAAGGTAGAGGTGACAACTACACCGTGAGATTTTCTGTACATTCACAGGCCTATGTGAAAGTTGTGATATCCACCCAAAACCAAAACTGTTATAAGAGAAGCCGCCAAGTTTACAAAAAGGGTCGGCCTTTCAAAGTAGTGATATCATTCAACCAGGGAAAGCCCGCCGAGGTTGATCCTTTTGGCCAAGTTACTCGCACCGAATAATGCTTTGGACGTTAAATGAAAACTTGAAGATTGCTACCGCTAGTAGCAATATTCTAGTTTTTATTTAACCTTCGAATTATTAGTAGGTGCGATTAACTTGGCTAATAGGATTAACCTTGGCGGCCTTTCTCTGGTTGAATGATATCACTACTTTGAAAGGCCGACCCTTTTTGTAAACTTGGCGGCTTCTCTTATACCAGTTTTGGTTTTGGGTGGATAGTACTAACACAAATTGTAAGTGATGCTTAGTTCTTGGTAGACGGCTATCATGTCGTTTATACTATGCGGCATATGCTGCCCAGTTTACTTGAATAAAAAAAATTAAATTCTCCCACCCCATCACTCAGTAGCACTATTAAATCCGCTTCTGCTTTACCGTTGGTTTGGTCGAATCCCACTGTTTGAAATCTTAAAAATGCAGACGCAAATTATTCCTGTAACCCTTTTCTATGGTAACTCTGTCAACAAACTGAATTCACAGTGAATTGCAGCGAAAGCATTAGAGTTGGGACAGAAGTGCTAAACGAAAAAACAAACGCTGAAACGAGTAGACCAAAGTAACAGTGTAAATGTACAGTAAACAACTATGTTCAGTACAAATATACAGAAAGAATGAAGCTGGTCCAAGTTACATTGATTCAGTCACGTTTCTGAGGAAATGTTTGTGCTGATTGAGTGAGCGAAGCGAACGAAAATCAGCGATTGTTATCGGAAAATGCATCTTTTTTCCCCAAAATACAGTTAGTAAACAGCAGGCAGCGGCGTAGCTACAGGGTGGCAAGGGTGGCAGAATGCCACTTGCCCCCAGCCTCAGGTGACCCCTCAAAGAAAAAAAATATATTTAGATTTTAAAAGGGCTCTTTTGTAGTACACTAGATATTTAATTTGAATTAAACTGTATTTTAAACATGAATTTCGAACTTCCCCGTCCGTCCATCTCCTATCGTTAAAAAAAATATGGTGGCCCATAAAAAAAATGCAAGGGCTGAAAAATTTGTCCAAATTTTTTTCAAAGTTTATTAAAAAAAAAAAGTGAAAATAGGGACCGCATTACTGGAGCACGAAAAAGTGGTCCCTATTTTCACTTTAACAAAAATAAAAAATAAATCAGAAAAAGTATTAGATTTTTATGGGCCATCCTGTGTATTATCGAGGGGGGCCCTTTCGGGCTAATTTGCCACACGGCCCTATCTAAGCGACGGTGCACACGTGCGGTCGCTGCTGCGGTACCGCATTTGCGGTTTGCTTTACGTGTCATCTGTTGGGTACTGCACACGTACCTTCGTCGACGTTGCGTTACCTTCCGCCGCTCGTGCGGTCGTTTTGCACCGCAATTACCCCCGTCAACGCAGCGGTACCGCAGCGTTAAAAAAAAGCAATTGCGTCTCTGAGTACCTTGGATGACTTGAGCGGTGCACACGTCCACCGTTTACCGCAAAAGCGTTACCGAAAATGGCGTCCAATTTCGAAGAAATAGACGTGGAATTGTTTAAAGAATTGTGGAATTGGGAATTGTGAATTGTGGAATTGTTTAAAGGACTATCCTGAAATATGAAATGTTGCTGAAAAAATGATTGAAGACTCATTGGAAAGTAATTAAAGAACTTATCCAAATTTTTTAGTTAATCTGCAAAGGATGTATAACATTTCCCCCTGGTACGTCTTAAATTAGTACATCAATGTACCAAAATTCGTCGCATTGGTTTTAAAATACATTTCTTGTTCACGAGGTAGGCGAAAAAAGCAACATCGTCTCATTGGTTTCAAACTACAATTCTTTGCACACGTGGTTAGGGAACCGAACGCACACATAGGTCACCGAAGCGTCAATGCGCGTTAATAAAACGCACGTGTGCATTGATTGGATGCGTCGCCGCTGCGTCCAAAAAACGCACGTGTGCACGTGTGCACGCCACTGGCAGTAGGCTAAATATTTATTCATTGGTGAATATGAGAAACTTTCTACGTTTGGTGAAAGGTCATTGGTGAACACAAAAGATCTTACAGGTGGATACAGAATGCTCACATGACAAATCTAGGATGACATTAATACAGGACAGTCACATTTTATAGGCCAAATATTTTTTTTATGAGCTGAAACATTAGGAAAAGTTGACACTATACATTCTGATAAATTGCTTGATCTTTTCGGGTGTGATCGCCCGTTAGTGGCATCCGAGTTTCAACAATAAATATACTAGAGTGTAAATCCAACAGCCACATTCGGAAAAACGGGCATTATAAGTACGGGATGACATTTCCAGACGAATAGTGGAAAAATACTTAGTTTTCTAAATCCTATTTAAAGAGGTGCAGCAATTCTGTAAGCAGCATAAGAGTTGCATCAAGAAATATGTTGTGCTTTACCAATCATAAATTTAAAACGTAAAGCACAACAGCACTCAAACAGATGCAACTTTCTAAATTGTACATTTGATTATTTCAATTAAAAATCATCAATTTTTATCTGTGTACATTTTAACAAGTAAAGTGAAACTTCAATCATATAATCCCTTTTTTTACGGGACATTTGACGTTTTTGTTTGTAAATGGTTATATAAGTTTGGGGATAGTAGCATTTCTTGGATTGAGACGGAACGAAAGTGAAAATAGTTTTGTCTTATGTGTGGCGCCATGTTGTTTGTTGATAACTGTTCTTTGAAAGGAGGAGAGTTAAATTTGAATCAGGTGAAATGACTATTTAGAGAAAACTGGTTTGGCAGAATTTAGAGTTAGTGAGGCAATGAAAGAAGCAATATTTGATTATTACTGAAGAATACAAGGAGAATGGTTGCACTCATTAGTGCTAGTCTAATCCTCCTGGCTGTCTTGGTAGCACTGCAAGGAAAATCTTATAAGATGGTGTTATTTAATAGCCACTCAATCCAATGTAACCTTAACAAATACACACTACAGTAAATACAATGGTACCTTTATTTTTTCATAAAATTTATGTCTCTAAAATGCTCATTTAAAAAAGGTCGGCTTCCGTTTTTCTTTTAAAATACGCCGCGTATCACTCAACATGACTATTTATCACTGAACGATAATGTATCTAATTTTTTTTCAAATGCTATTAGCAGGAATTTCTTAAATAAACTCATAACTCCAAACGTGTTAAAGGAAATCATGCAGGATTTAATCGTATTACAGCCGAAAATTACAGCTATTCTAATAAGCGCATTTTCCTGATATTACGTTGCTATAGAGGAGAATTGAAGATAATGAGATGCAGTCGCGTTTTCGTTACCGTTGGGGGGGGGGGTTGAGGCTTAATGGCGCGTCGACAACGTGGTCATTAGCGCCAACCTCAGTCACAGTGCAGTGGTCCGGGTTGCCACTGCACCACACATTACAGAGATGTTATTCAAACCCCAAATCTAAATCTTGTCATACATCTGTACCTCCTGCAAAAATTGAAAAACACCGGACAGGAGTACAGACTTATCGCCCAACTGACGCGCAATGTCATGCGGAAGATGGAAACGATGACGAACACCATCAAGATGGCGACAATCAACAAGGAAGTGCCGGACCGTAAGTGGCCGTCGACACCAATAACATTCAGGAGGGTCAACCCCCCGCAAAAGGAAACAGTGAGTAAGTCGGGTGTGACCAATGCGCAAACGGGCCAACACAACCTCCTCACGGCGACTGCGGCGACACGCCGAGTGCCATTCCTCGACGGTGCCCTTAATAGCTAGTAAGTTATTACCGTCCAGTCTGTCCTACAAGGTCTGCCAAAAAGCGTGTAACCTCAGACGAAAAGCTGGAAAGGCGTCTGAGGGAACAAGGTTGAGATCCCTTTCGAGAGGGCCAGAAAAGGCCCGTTTCGCTGCAGAATCAGCTTGCTCATTTCCACCAACCCCAACATGGCCCGGGATCCAGCAGAAAAGCACGGTTTTCCGCTGGCCAGACAAGCGGGAAAGGAAGGCTTGGACACGTTGTGTCAAGGGGTTCCGAGGATTGTAATTCGCCAAGGACTCCAGGGCACTCATGGAATCGCTGAAGACAATGAAATGGGTGCCCTGAAGGCCAAGGATCCATTCCACCGCCAAACCAAGACGCAAAAGCTCTGCAGAAAACGCAGAATAGCCCGTTGGAAGGCGATGGGCAACCGTTACTCCCTTACACACACAAGCACACGCCACGCCAACGTCCGACTTTGATCCATCAGTAAACAGCCGCTGATAACCGGAGTACTGAGAACACAGCCGCCGGAACTCCTGCAAGTACCTTGCTGGTAGAGTGGAACCCTTCGGGAGGGACCCCTGTTGGTATATTAATTATTATTTTAACTGAATGTTTAAAGCCAATGCTTTGAATTCCGGAGTATAGTCAAGTTCTCAAATTCTATAAAGCAGTGACAATAGACATCATTGTCGCTGTGGCACTGTCATCACGTGACCTTGGATATACCAGGCTTCTGGCTTGGCCCTTTTTTAAGGGAGGGGAAGAAAGACCGCCCTCCCACCATTTTTTTTTTGTTTTTTGTTTGTCGTATGTGAACAGCGCTGATGTCATGTTTTTTTTATCAGAATGGTATACTGTTATAGGATTTTGTGCTGTGGCAATGAATGAAGGGCAGATGGTTCGTCCATGTTTTCAGGCATTTGTTGTTGGGCAACGCTGAAATCAGCCATACGTCGTCTGCTTTCTTCAAACGCAATTGTTTACCTCCGTTACAAGATGGCGGCATACGTTGTTTAGTTGCTATTAGCAACGGACCACGTTTGAGCTTATTGACGGTGTTCTATAAATTCTCAACTGCAAGTTCTACAAATAAAACAGGCTAAGTTGAGGAAGATCTGTACGTATGTATTTTTTCAATAGCAATAAACCAACAGAAAAACCCTACCGTACGTTACTTACTAAGCTGCTTACTTTCAGTTGTGGCACAACTGCAGACTAACGCTGTATGCAGATAAAACGGCAAAATCGTGGCAACTCTAGTAACAAGACATCGTCAATAAAGCCAGCACATAAAGAAAATAAATAAAACGTGAAGCAATAATCCCCAAAAACAGAAGGTTATTTACAACTGGTTTAGGTACTCAGTTTGGCTGAAGTAATTCGTTTGAGGGCGTTCCATACTTTCAAAGAACTATCGTAAAAGAAACGCATATCATTCAAAGGAACGTACGTGCACCAATGCTGAATGACATAGACTATAAATCAAATCTAGTACAGAGTCGAAATAAATTGTACCCCAAAGGTTATAAACGTAATGGTGGTAATGATTGATGTGATGCTTTTCATTATACAGCCGTGACAACAACGCCATATTGACTACGAGTTAGTATCTGGAGCGATAGCTGCAAGGGGCACTAGATTAAAATGGAAGGGAAAACAACGGCACTTCTAGTCAAGGCAGTGCTTTGAGGGGGATTTTTTTCGGATTAAAAAAACGTTTTCTCCGATCCCTTATGCAGCGAGGTTGTAATCGGTAAAGAAAGGATTCCACTTCCTAAAAATTTCAGCAACTGCCCACAAATCGACAAAAATCGCGCAGTTTAGGCCTAAAAAATCCGCTCTAACAGAATTGCCTTCAATAAGACGCCCTTCGTTTCCCTCTCTAGTGCCCCTTGCAGCTATCCCAGTTACTGGCTCCAGCATAGAGAGGACTTTCGTTACCACCCAAACAATGAATCAAATTGATACTGCTTTTCGATATTTTTCAAGATATATGATGACCAGACTAAATAAAAGTATAGTTAAGTGATAAAGCTTCATGACCGAAACGATAAATGAATAAAAGCAGTCTTTGAAACATTTAAGTGTATTTTGCCGAAGAGTTTACCCGTAGTGATTGATTTATGGTCCAGCATTAGACGACACGCAGCACCATTAGTAAACATAGTGGCTTCGTGTTAATCAATATTGTCTAGGTTTATGCAGCAACAGGCGCGTAAGGAGCCTACAGAAACTAAAGGCCTATAATAAATATAGACCTGCGGAAAAACACAGTTCTTCATACATGGATAACGGAAACAAATAACACGGAAGAAGGTCCCACACAGCAGATATCCAGAGGACCATCGGAGGGGTCGTAATAAGGGTCTCCCAGTTTGGTAGTTCACACCCGGGAAGACCCATTAAAAGGACATGAGTTTAGGGAAGTTCAACTAGGGGGGGGGGGGAATTGAGGCTTAATGGCGCGTCGACAACTTGGTCATTAGCGCTAACCTCAGTCACAGTGTAGTGGTCCGGGTTGCCACTGCACCACACATTACAGAGATGTTATTCAAACCCCTAATCTAAATCTTGTCATACATCTGTACCTCCTGCAAAAAATGAAAAACACCGGACAGGAGGACAGACTTATCGCCCAACTGACGCGCAACTAGGCTTTTCCCATGCGGGAAAGAAGATCTCTTTAGCTTGTACAACTCTTCCATTGTTGTAGCCGTGCCTTAATTTCGTGAAGATGCACGGCTGCAACAATGAAATCATTGTTGGACTAGAGTGCCGTGCATTCTTACGGAATCCACGGAACCCAAAGAAAAACCAAAGATTATTAACACTACCTGAGGCTGCTGGAGAATCAGCAGGGTACGAAACACATTCACCTTCCACATTTAAAGAAATGTGAGACAGCAACACATCTGTATCTGAATCATCAAACAAATCGTCGGCTATGTTGGCTACCGCCACTGTATAGTCACAATGGAGTCGGCTTTCAGGAATTTGAGACTGCATGCGACTAGCAACAATGGTCTCGTTGTACAAGTGTGTTAGACAACGTTGTTCGGCAACAATGCGGTAAGAAGGCCTCTGTTGGTCTCGTGCCTTCGGCACTCGATCGACTTCGGCTTTCTTACCGCATTGTTGCCGAACACCGTTGTCTGATATTAAGACCCATTACCACCTTCCTATATTTTACATTGGCTGTGGAGACTGTGCTCTGTGAACTCTCGGAAGGCTCCCTGGTACCCGAAACAGAGTGAGAAAGTGTAGCCCACTGTCAGTGTACTCAGCTCCTATGTGATGCCAACTCGATGCCGGATCGAGACAAAGATACAGAAAAAGGATTTAGCCTGCTTCAAACAGAGCGGATTGAATTTTATTTTTATGTTTATTACTATGCCTTTTTCCACATTTTTGTTAATGCTACTTAAAATTAGTTTGTGATATAACTCCATGTAAAATAAGACTGAATATTTTTTTATTTTGATATCCGATGTATACAGAGGTGTGCGAGAATAACAAGTGGCAACACCACGTGACAACGCAACGTCATTAATCTACGACTATACGTCCACCGATGCTGTCTGTGGCCACGACTGCCAAAAAAAAATAACCAGAGCAGTCTACCTAATCAAGCACTGAAATAGCACAAATAAGGAAGGAACCGGCTGTTGGCTTAACACTAATGCTCGAACATTGCTGTTTGAAATGATACAAATGCAGATGTAAAAATATTCCGGGCCGCCTTTTTTGGTGTCAATATAATTTCTATAATGTAAATTAGTATTTAGCATTTAATCTTTATCTGTCTTATCTTTTATCTGTTACCGTACTGCTAAACGATTATTTTTTTGTCTTGGATATGTCAGTATTATATAGACTCAACGAATGACTCCCAACTTTAAAATGGTAATAAAATAATACTGCACAAAACTACGCGTGTTTACTGATTGTTACTGTGGACAACAAGTTATTGACTCGCTCCTCGCTGGAAAAATTATTACTTCCCCCATTGTTAGCCCCCCCCCCCCCCACCCAACTGGTCCCTTATTTGGGCTAAAGGGCCAGGTTTTGGGTCCCCCTTTAAACTCAGACCCCCCCCCCCCCTCATTTTAATGGGCCACAAAATAAAAGGATTGGACGTAGTTGTACACTACGGGTTATGTTGGCCAATCAACAAAAATTTGTTACTAACTTTTCGAAGAGCCAAATATGTTCAGCCGTTGCCCTCCCAACCCAACTGCTCCCCACCCCCCCTATTTTAATGGACCACAAAATTAAAACGTTGGACCGAGTTGAACGCACTACGATCTATCTAGGCCAATCAACAAAACTTTTTTCTGCCTTTTTGAAGCTGCAAAAATGTAGTTTTCCCTGTACTAACTTAGCCTCGCCAACTGGTTCCCTATTTTAATAGGCCTCAAAATTCAAACATGAGGCAGAGTTGTAAACATTACAAGCTATGTTCTCCAATCAACAAAACTTTTTTACTGCATTTTTGAAGCTCAAAAAATTACCCCATACTTAGCCTCCCTCCCCCACCCCCCAAACTGGGGCTCCATCTTAAAGGGCACGTCATAACGCCGTGCGACAATATACCGCAGGAATAACGCCGTTAGTAAAAATGCCGTTGCATGGAAAACACCACATGTGTAAAACGCCGCAGGTGTTAATGCCGTACACAATAACGCCGTACACAATAATGCCACAACCAATAATATCGTAACAATGGTTCGGTGGTAGATTTACGGAGCTAGTACAACAAAGTTATCGGCGGCACAGATTATTGGGGGGGGGGGGGGGAAGAAAGCAAAAGATGATGGGGAGATCGGGCATATCGGCTTGCGACGCAAAGGGGGTGTAAGTTGGACTACAAAATGCTACTTGCAATCGAAAGTTGTAGGTTATGACTCGCATATAGGCAATGGCCAATAGTCAAATAGCCAACCTCAGTTACAGTGTAGTTGTCCCGGTTGTTACTGCGCCACATATTACAAAAATATCAAACAATCCCAAATCTTGATCTTATCATATATCTGTAACTCCTGCAGAATTTTAAAATCCTCGAACAACAAGAGTTGGCATGTAAAAGGGAGGGGAGGGGTGAAATTTAAACTACAACCTATTTAATTTTATTGACTGATTTTTAAACCAACCATTTAAGGAGAAGAATGGTGGAGTCCACAATCAACCATCGGAGGGACACAAAAACGACAAAAGTTTTAACCAAGGTTCGTTTTTTTGGCAACCATATATTTATTTATTTTAATTTCACCCCCCCCCACCCCTTTTACGTTGCCAACTGGTGTAGTCCGTGGGTTTTAAATTTTTGCAGAAGTTAGTGATAATATGATAAGATCAAGATTTGAAGATTGTTTGATAATTTTGATAATTTTTGTAATATTTGGTGCAAACCAGGACAACCAGAACAACTGCACTGTAACTGAGGTTGGCTATTTGACTATTGGCCATTGACTATTTGCGAGCCATATTACATGGTTCGACGTGTGAAGAAACTGGGATTCTGAAATATCGAAGGGCTCTGTGTGGTGGGTTGAGTCTGAGGCACTTCCAAAGAAGACGACCGTGAAGGAACTGCTGTTGTTGTGGCAGAGAGCAGACTAGACAATGTAACATGTCTGGAACCAAAAGCGAGGATTGCTGAGTTGTGCGAGCAGAGGAACTCTTGACACACAGCCCTTTTTTTCTTAATGGCGGCGTGGAAAAGTTGCTGATTGCACTGATGTTGCTGCTGGAAGATTCCGATGAGAAGCAGATGGAGAGTGAGAACCTGGAACGGATTACTGTTTACAGGGTGGAAGTGGTGCTGAATGCTTGATTTTCTTTCGATTGGAAGATCCAGAACGATCGAAGTTGATTGGGATGGCTGTATGACTGTCGTAGCTTGCTGATATACCAATAAAAGTTCTCGTTCTGGCGTGCACGCTGCCCCTTGCGAGTCTTGATCTCTCCTGCATTATCAAAATGGTTTAACGGGTAGGTACATCAAGCAAAAGGCATACCACAAGTATTTGTGAAAAAGACCCACGATCAATGACTTCTGCACACCATATGTGGGTCGATCCTAGGTTTACCGGAGGTAATGGCGGTCCCCGAACATCATTCAGGCACATGGTGCGGTGCGGAAGCAGGAGTCGGAATCGGGGCAGCACTGTCTGTAGGAGAATGACTTCGGGAAGTACGGAAAAGCAGGAACAGTTTGACGACGTTTACCAATGTCGATGCTTAAAAATCAATTCTGGTGTAAAATAATCCACTGTTAAAGGAGGCGAAAGGGACAGTAACAACACGCACTGTAATGGACGCAATTTTCCCGCCATACCACGCACGTAATTGTGGGACGAAGTAGCTTGAAAAAGCTGTCGATGATGGGAGGGGGAGTCCTCAGCCCAGCGACATTGCTGGATGATATGGCGAGACATGATCAAACGTTTAGTGGCAAATGACGAGGCGGTCAGGCGTGAGTGGATCTATGGTTCTTAGTGTAGTTAGCAGTCTAAATTGAGGTGTTACATATTTAATGTCAGGAAAGGTCCTTTCGTTCCCGCTCCACTTCCCGTGTTTTTGGAAGTGAAGCTGAGGAAGCGAGGCAAAAGTGCGTAAAAGGAGACAGTGGGCTGCAGCCAACGACAAAATGCGACGCATCATGGAAGGGGAGGAAACGATGAAAGAATATGACGACAGTGGGGGCATCACAAAGGATCCGGATTTGTAGGACCCATAGGTCCAAAGTTCCTGACCGCAAGATGAAAACGAAAAGTTGTACATTGATGTGAAAGTCCTAGTCGACGTAGGTAGAAGCAGAAGCAAAGCAAGATTTCTGTGTTAGATGCCCTGTCAAGTTAACGCTCGTCGAGATGTATGTGCGCATTATTTTAAAAAGAAACTGTGGTAAATCTTGTGAAACGTTAAGTGCGAATAATGAACCTCCTGTGGATCCAGGTACAGCATGTTGAAGTGTGTGAAAATGCAAGGAGGAAGTCGTCTTTGTGGCGACAGAAGAAAAGAAACGTATAGGCTGCAATGCAAGAGGTGTGTCCATATTCGTCCAAAAGTAAAAAGTGCAGTGAAAATCCTGTATTTAGGTGTCGCAGGATGATTCTTGTGACATAGAGAGGCGCGCAGGCGAAAGGACCTGTGACAGTAAGAGGTTCCAGAAAGGCAGCCGCAATTTGGGGCGAAATACGTCAGAGGGTCTAGGAAGATGAGAAATCCAGAGAATGCATGGGAACGAAAGGTGACGTAGTGGTGAATGAAGAGTACGCAGTTGCAACGTGCGATGCAGCGGGATAAGGCGGAACGTTGCTAATATAGGAAACCGTCTTACGTTGTGGTGAGTCAGGTCCATTGCAGGCGAGAAGAGATGCGATTGACTTTCTAAAGTGGAGACAAAAGGAGGCTCGAGGCCTGGAGTTTCCTGAGTGACAGAAAGAGAAGACCGGGAACGTTTGTAAGCAGTGGTGAAAGGTCAAAGACTTTCAAAAGCTGGAGTGTCACCCAGCGATAGAAGAATCTGTGGAACAGAAGGAGGTGGACGATGAAAGTCAACTTGCTAATGAAGTCGAAAGCTGCGAAGCCCTAGACCGGGTGGGTCAGTTGTTGATGGGGAAGAAACAGGCTGAGTCAAAGTGCAGAGCTGGAACCAAAAGGGCAAGAACTAGCGGCCCTGCCTGTGCAAAACAAGGTAACTTCGAAAAACCGTGCCAAAGAGGTTGCAAACTTGTTCCTTGGAAAAGCGGCGATGAGGAGGTGCCGAAACTTGCAATAAAGGAGAGGCTCTTGAAGGAGGTTCGGAAGAGTGCAGAGGTAGTTGATGGAAGGCTGGAAGGGTGGATAAGTCCCCCGTTTTTTTTTTTTTTTTAGTTTGAATATTCGGGAGGCAAGTATCCCCGATAAAAGACCGACGGGAGTGACATGTGGAGCAACAGATGGCGGGATATCGCCGTCATGGGCCTGCAAGGGCAACCCGTCCAAAGATGAAGATCTAACGTTGTGCAGGGCTGGAGAAGTAGTTGAGGAGATACCACTGTCGTAGAATAACAAAGGAACGACAGATGGTGGGTCTTGTGATAAACCGGCAGTGGATGAAAGCACAGCGTGGATGACACGGTACTGATGTATGGAGTGTGAGAAGCAACAGACGAATGGTCCGGCGACCAAGTAACATCAACTGATGAGCACGTGGCTGATGAAAGGGTGCTGTCGCATGGAAAGCTTGGAACAACAGGTGAAAGTTCAGGCGATGAACCGACAGCAGATGAAAATGGACAAGTCACTGAGATGGTACTCTCACATGACATGCAGGAAGCGACAGGCAACAGATCAGAGGTGCCGAAAGATGACAGGTCAACGAGAGTCGTGACAGGCCAGCAGGACAATTCCGGGTGGCAACAAGAGACCCACACGAAAGGCCGATCATGGGAACAGCTAGTCCTGGGGAATCCGTGGGTCGAAGAGTAGCAGTTGGTCGATGAAAAACAATGTAGAGCAGGGGCCAAGTGCAATCAAAAGGGGCTACGTACTGAAGCAGCATGACAAGCAGCAACACAACGCGAAAAACCAGGTAGAATCGGGAAAGGCAAAAAGCGTTCGCACTCGTCAGATGCTAGAGAACGAGATATGAAGTGAATGGACCTCTCGGCGCTTTTATAAGAGGGTGCACAATGCATGTGCACTGAGGGTTACAGAGATGGCAGTAACCCTATAAACTTCAATCTCTAGGGAAAGAGCTTTCAGAACAGAAATTGTAAAATATAGGTAATGAATATTTTCGGCGGGATCTAGAAACGTAACGCTCTAAAGGAACAGATAAAAGAAAAATACACGTAAGCCATCAGCATTGCACTAGTACGTGTAAAAGAAACTCAAGCTTGTTTTTTTGGGAAGTTGGAGATTCTAACCTAGATTCTAGCCAACAAACACGGCATCTGTCCAAAGAATCACAGCCATTTTTACCGCATGGTTTTCCACTGTTACACTATTGTGTTTCCATTACTTCCGCTTTACACATACACTATTTATGTATACTAAGGCAGCCTCCCCGTATATGACCGACTTTATTGTGATTTCTCGATTATCTATATATATAATTACACAACTTCTGCAACTCAGCCATCGGCAGCAGCCATCGACAGCGCAGCAGCTGCATACGATGCCATCTCCACCATCTACCGATGGAACGGCAAATTATAAGAGTAGCAGCCAGCCCTGCTGAGATAGTAGCTGCGCCCGGAACGCAATGGCCAGCAGCGCGAACACACGATGCCATATACCGACCGAACGGCAAATTAAATGAGGGGGTGGGGGCGAGACGGGGGAAGGAGGGGAGGGGGGGGGGGGGGGAGGGGAAGGGGAGCGAGACGACGCGGAATGAGCGAGTGAAGCGAGCGACTCCGCTAGTATGAAATAACTGTGAATCACTACATCCGACAATCATTGTTAGATACAAATTAAACACCACCGTTACCAATGGTCCATCGGCCAAGACTTAGAGATTCCTGCTGCGCACTTCAGTAGAATAAAAAATTCCATTTGGACAAACAAACAAACAAAAAATCTATGATTGTAATTATACATAGGCCTAGACTAATTAATTTAATCTGATTTTCTTCAGTTTGGTAATGTTACCGCTCACGTATTTTAGTCAATGGTACATAAGTATGGTATCACAGGTCATATTAGAATTCATATTAGAATTCCATTTGATGTGTGCCTATTGTAGGTTTAGTACATTACAGAATGTGAAATCAAATTCTGACAAAATTTATCAGCTTTCTTACCATCCACTGTTCCTTCTATTAAATACTCGAAAACCTTATGACTGGTAAACAACACCTAATTCTAGTCAGGGCCTTCGTGACATAACAAAGTTTCAAATTGAATTCTTCCAACTAAAACATAGCTTTGAAACTAACTACGCGTTCCAGGTAACCAAAACAGATACATCCAGTGACTAGCAACGGTTAATTAATAATACTCGTTACTGACTCCGTTTTAATTACATGGGGGCGTGATCAATCCAGATGACATCAAAGATTGCATTCGCAAGAGGGGAACATCTGTCTAACACATCTTCAAATCAAAAGTCGATTTATTGATTTATTAAGTAAGTAATTCTACACTACTTTATTGTAAGGAACGAGGTTGGAAATGAACAAAACCAGATAATGTGTGAATCATTGTTTTATATCCGGAGAACAAAATTAAAATGCACGACGTAGATGTATCACGATCTAACCACAGAAATTGCATGTTTTTATTACGACCAACTAGACATATTATTCCATTCGCTCACTCTATTAGCGTTGATCCATGATTCATATAATTTATTCGCTCACCATAGCATCACAAAATTGATGTAGTGATTATTTAGACGTATGCTAATATTGCAAAGTTGTTGCTCAAAATTCGTTTATCACATTCCTGAGAATGGATTGAGTTCATTTACAGTAAAATGGTGATTTACATGAAATGATTTACTACACGCGAAAATCGCTCGCTTTACTCGCTCAATCCATGAACCTTCAGAAAAACGAATGTTTGACATCATTTAAAAACTATTTCTTGCATCCAACCACTTGAAGCCAATCAATTTTGAGATCTATACGTCGTATTGCTGATGCTAAGTACGATGCAAAATATGTTGTTAAGACGTAATATTTTGAACAAATTACTTTTTTTTTAATAAATTCCCAGAACAGTAAATTTTTCAAACTTTCACATCATTTCCGGGAAGATTTTCGTGTATTTGATGGTAAACAAATCAAGTTACAGTGATGAAAATAGGCTTCTTAGAAGCGTATTATCTTGGGTCTTCTATCTACTGTCACTTTTGTGGGGCCTTGCCTCCAAAAACACGCAGGCAACAAATAGCACGTTTTTAACGATGTAGATAATTTTAAGGCTAGAGTATATTAATATTAGCACACTTCGTTAATGGCAAGGAAGTAAAAATGACTGATTTTTATTTTAATTAATGCCTTAGCTAGCGAATAAAAATAGGAAAAACAGAAAATTTCTCTTTCCGAATGTTTTTCTGAAGTAGAAAAGATTTTGATGATCAAGAAAGGCCCTAGGCCAAGTTCAAACCTACGTTTTAAGCTATAAAACTTGAAAATAGGTTCATTGGTTCGATCTCCAGCTGAGGGCAAAGAGCCCCAACAACAACAGCAACAACATCAACAACAAAAGGCCATACTGTGGATGTCGAACGGTTCGATTGTTGTCATTAAAATTTTTAATGAGGTGCAATAGTTACGACACGGCCCCAAATACCGGCTTTCGTTGCTCTATGTAAATTCTAGGCGAAACTATAGGAGTTCAAAGCTTGACGTTTCACACGGAAATTTATCTGAGGCTTACATAAGAACTGCGAGCAATCCTTGATATTATTATCAACTTTCAACTTCAAACAGGCAATGCAGAGCCACTAGCTGTACCCCCGGTAAGACATACGATGGTCTAGATGGTTTTCGCATGCATCTACAAATCGGAGTGCCCACCCACTCCAAACGAAAGAGATGGGTCAGCATACTGCACGTGGCCAGTGTGCAGCTGTAAGAGAAAACCAGCCTTCGTTCATGACAAATCATCCAAAGGGTGATCCGAAACAGCATACAGCTAGTGGACCCCCCCCCCCCCCCACTCAGTGCCCCTGCCACACCTCACCAAAAGATCTGGAGCAGGCCGGCCGAAGGTCCCTAGGACCTGTCACAAAATACACAGTCTTGACGCCGCTAAAACGCCACGCCCTGGCCAACTCGTCCGCAAGCTCATTTCCAAACACCTTAGTATGTGCACGGGTCCACCCATTTGTCACGCTAGAAACAGTTTTCACCAAACCTCAAACACCAACGGATTAAACACATCCATGGAAGCAAAGCTTTGCCGGGGGAACCCAACTCTTGCTGAGAAGTCAGTAACGATTCACAAGCTTTGAACCTGCAGTTTTAATCCAATATCAAGAGCTACCGTGATGGTAACAACCCCACGAACAAAAGCCGAGGGAACAGATGCAAGGTGGCAGCTGTACCCAAGCTTACAGATCGGTACACAAATGGTGATGCCTCCTGCATCATTTGCTGCACTGAAGGACGTTTCAGTGTAAATGCATATCCCACCATGGCTCCAATCACGTTCCCCTGCAGTTCCTGTAGGGCTGCCTCACATCACGCCCAGGTTTGGGTGGGGGGAGCCCGACCACCCCTGGGGCAACCCCTACCTCAAGGGCGCCCATCAGATCCGAAGCCCTCTGGGTCAGAGACGTGCAATCAAGAATGGTCCTGGTAAGTGAGTCCTCTTTTCCCCCTCGCCTGCACCGCCCATTTGGAGCAGGAGCTCTTTAGCCCGACCATCATGGGTACATCCCCGGTTACCATAAGCAATGCCAACTACAGGAGTCGTTGGTAGGCAGCACGACACAACTCTCAGACAGCTGTTTAGGGCCACCTGGACACCCTTCATAGCAACCCTGGAGGTCAAAATTACCGGAATGTGAAAATCAGCACAGGCCCTCTTATACACCCTACACGTGGTGTAAATCATGACGCGCTTCGTAATCGACCTGTTACAAATGACCAGCCGCAGTATGTTCAACCTGGAAGAAACGGTGCTCTTAGGCACCGTATCCTTATATGTCCAGTCAAGCATCTGGTCTAGCCAGAAACCGAGATACCGCAGCTTGCTAGATGCCACAGTCTTATCCTCGCCAACAGTGATGGATCCCATCAGTAGCGGGCCCTGTTGAAAAATTATGAGTTCAGTCTTCTCATGAGATAGCATAAGCCCCCTGGCAAGAAAGAGCTCAGAGCCACGTGTAATTGCGACCTCCAAGACTCACAGGATGTCAGACAGATCCTTCCCCGTCACCCACACGGCGACATCATCTGCGTTGGCTACAACAATCACAGAGGAATACATCTCCACCAGAATGGCATTAATCGCAATCGCTAACAGCACCGGCTGAGGCAGCTTCCCAGCAGGAGGCCCCTGTCCGTGGACAACACTTCTCTGCATGAGGCCCTGTCCGTGGACAAAACGCTCGACCAAGATCCGTCAACTCTTGTCACCAACTGCTGCACACAGAGGAGAATCATCAAAACCCTCATGAGTTCCTGACTTAGGCCAAGAGCACTCAAAGGAAGTTCCAGCCACGCCACGTCGACCATATCGTATGCTGCCTTAATATCGAGGAAAACAATAACCTCCAGGCCAAGAATTAACCTGTTCGTCCTCTTTCGTTTTAGTGCTTGATGAGATTGCTGTGTGCATGATAAGTTTGCTGTTTACAAGATCCCAAGCTAGTAGCCTTTACTGTACGGCTTGACCTCAACCTCCCATGTTAAAGCTGAAATTTCGATGTTTATTTTCTCCGCTGTTTTTCAATATTTTCCACTCAAGTTTAATATATAAACTTTGTTGGACTTGGTGAACATTTGACCAACCTTTTAATCATTTCCAATTTGTCATATCGGAGATCTGGACTTGCGCTGGAATCGTGATTTTCGCTTTCGGCCACTTCTTCTTGTTCTTGTTGGCACGAAACGTTTCTACTGCACTCTTTACGGATCAAACTATTCGTCTTATAAAGGTAGTTCTTAGCTCATTTTACAAGTATTGCTCTGTAGAGGTGCCCTTTCCGTAAGGCCGTTTTTAATAATTGGTGAAGTGTTCAGGGATTAGGGAGCTCTAATCGACCAGATTGATTGTTTTACATGTTGGTTTGTGCAAACCGTTATTGATAAAAATAGAAAACATTAAAACAAGCTAATCTAAACTGCATGGTACGCCAAAGTATCACGAATTAGGAAACAAAAACGAACTCGTTTGATGCTTATAATGGCAAGGTTTTTAACTGATCCGAAGTCAAAACATCAACACAAATAAAGTTTCCTGTACGGTTTCAGATACTCCAGTATTGCCGTACTGTTTAGTCCACGTGAAACCTTACTGCTGTATCCAACCATTGTACCCGTAAATACAATTAAAGCCTAAGCCCAAGTTTCAAAACTTTTCATAATGTAAGGCAAACATTACAAACTCCACTACTTTCTAGGCTAAATTTTGCCAGTGTTCTTCAGTCACGTCGTCTACACTCTGTCCATCACCCAACTGATGCTACATATATAATTTTTCAATACTTTCAAGCACTTTTCCAGGCATGGAATTTCATTATGACTTCCTAGACATCACCAGGTTTTCAAAGACTAGCACGAACCCTGAATTGCCTGTAGAGGTGTGCTAAGCACACTAAGACGATTAATTCCAGCCATGTCGTTTAGCCAAGTAGAATACACTAATCATTAACTGGGTCTCTAGTGAGCAAAAGTAAAAATGATGAACACATTTGAATACAGCAGTAAAGTTTCACTACGGCAGTAAGGTTTCAGTATGGCAATATCTGAAACCTTACAGGAAAGTTTATTTGTGTTCCTTTGCTGTTTTTGATTTCGGGTAAGTTAAACCTTACCTTAAGCATCAAAAGAGTTCGTTTTCATTTTCTAATATATACGTGTCTGTGGACTACCAAACATTAAAAGTGAGCAGCAAAAAAGGAGACATGAAGTCAAATGTTATCACCTCTGCGGGCCTTTGAAATTAATCGAGTTAACCTGTGCAGGACTGCCAACATGAGATAACTTGAGGGCAAACTCAAAGACCGAGCTTTAATTTTCAAGATCATACTGACTTGTGACTTTTTCAAAAGTACTGCTAGTCACTGCTAGGGTGGGCTTTATTGGTTCTAAATTTTAATAAAATGGTAAATGTTTGGATTAAATTTACCTGCTGAACTTATCTCAGAAAGGAATGGGATAATTTTTGTACGAAATTACTCGGTTCTTATACCTGCTATAATTGAAACAATCACGAACGAATTTTCCGGAGCTTTCTTTTCCCAAAAGCACAGGGTGGGTGGCCGGATTGAATCCCACATACACACCTAAGGTTCGCGAAAATGCCGTTCTAATTATCTGCCTCCTCTCTCTCCACCATAAAATGATACTCTTAGGCACCCACGTACCAGATGCTAGGTCGTGCGTAAGTGGTCTTCGCGGCAAAAAAAAAAAAACATGCCAAAGTGCGCCGCGGCCACGTTTTCCCTTGATTATATTCTCGACCACGTGGTGAAAAATGAACACGGATCAAGCATTGTCGCCCTGGATTTGCCTGCACGCTACCCAGGATCCCAATGGCCGCTGCGACTGACCGGCCGCGGCGGGCAAGTATGCGGTGCTATACATATATCGTAAGTACTCTCATTGGCCGCATTGATCTGGTCACGAGGCTTGGTAGCATAGTGCGCGGGTGGGTCCTTAACTGGCCGAGCATTTCGACAGGCAGGGTCCGCGACAATGCTGGATCTAGTTTTCTGGATAGGGAAATTATAGTCCGATGAGTAGCGTAAATTAAAGTGTAGAATATACGTAAGTATTACATTCTTATGCAAGTGTCTCCAACTCTTTTAAAATATTAAATAAATAAATACGGATGCAAACCTATATACGTTGCCGTTTGGGCTTAAATGTCAGACTGCCTGAGCGGGGAACCGAACCCACGACCTTTGAAGTCAAAGGCCGAGGACCTACTGCTGAGTTATACTGTCAAGGCCAAAAAGGAAACGTCCATAGGCAGCATTTAACACGCACACATATACATGTAAAAACATGTGTGCATGTAACACATGTAACGAAATAGTGCCACTCTCTGGAAAATTCTTATGTGATAGTCTCCTTGAAGTCTGAGTAACAACCTGTGACGTAGTAACATGTTCAGTGCCATTTAATTGCTTCATCCTAAGCCTTTCTGCTGTTTCACGTTGTAATCATAAAATTCAAACCAACATGAATGTGTATATATGTCGGTTAGAAATAATGTTGTATCTAGTCTTCTTCAAAACCCTAACTTTCGTTCTTCATTAATGAAACCATTCTTGGCAAATGCTTTCATATTATTTTGTCTTGCAACGCTCTAAGAATGTCAGTACTACATTTCAGTACGAAAGCTCCTGTCCGTCCTTATTAATACTGCGTCTGTCTATCCTCCTATGTGATACGACCTGGCGTTATGGGATTCTCCGTAGTCTCTATGACTGTGGCTTGAGGGGACAGATGCCACTGTTGCTTTCCGCTAACCTCTCAGGGGGGGGGGGGGATTGAGGCTTAATGGCGCGTCGACAACTTGGTCATTAGCGCCAACCTCAGTCACAGTGCAGTAGTCCGGGTTGCCACTGCACCACACATTACAGAGATGTTATTCAAACCCCTAACGTCTCAGGCCGTTCTTTTCGCGTTCGTGTCGGGGCGACTCTTTCCCGCCCGTTTGTCTTGGAGAATGGTATGCCTCAAGGAGCTGTTCTTAGTGTCATCTTGTTTGCTATAGGGATCAACCCCATTGCTCAGCAACCTGCTGTTCCCCATCCCCAGTCCATGTTTGTCGATGACTTCGGCCTGCGCTTTCGGGCAGCTCGCATGCAGACCTGCGAGCGGCAGCTACAGCTTGCGATTAACAAAGTCCAGACCTGGGCGGTCAGTAATGGTTTCCGGTTTTCTCCGGACAAGACTGTGTGCGTCCACTTTTGCCGCCAACGAACACTGCACCCAGATCCTTGCCTGTACTTGGGACAGGCACAAAATCCTGTTGTCCCACAGGCACGTTTCCTGGGTCTGGTGTTCGATTCCAGTTTATCTTGGCTTCCACACTTCCGTCAGCCTAAAGACAAGGCCTTGCGGGCGCTTAACATCTTGCGGGTCCTGTCGGGCACTTCATGGGGTGCCGATCGCACTGCCATGTTGCGCCTCTACCGAGCCCTTGTCCGCAGCAAACTTGATTATGCGTGTATGGTCTATGGTTCGGCTAGTGACTCGACTCTCCAGATGTTGGACACTGTGCATCACAGTGACCTGCGTGTGGCGACTGGGGCATTTCGAACTTCTCTAGTGGTCAGCCACTATGCTGAGGCCTCGGAGCCACCTTTGGCCATTCATCGGCGACAGCTTACCATTCAGTATGCTGTGCGTTTGCGTGCTGTGCAATCCAGTCCTGCTTGGTCCATGGTTTTTGGGCCAGACTTGCGAGTCGGTAGATGCAGGGTGGGTAAGGATGATTTCCGCGATAGGCTCCAGCAGTCTTGTCAGGAGATAGCCTTTGAAATGCCCTGCGTCTTGAGGCTTGGGAGAATGCCAGTTACCCCTTGGCTTGTCCCAAGTCGCAGTTTCATTTTCGCTCTGGCGTCCCTCCCGAAGGGTTCCACTCTACCAGCAATGTACTTACAGGAGTTCCGGCGGCTGAGTTCTCAGTACGCCGGTTATCAGCACCTGTTTACTGATGGGTCGAAGTCAGACGTTGGCGTGGCGTGTGCTTGTGTGTGTAAGGGAGTAACGGTTGCCCATCGCCTTCCATCTGGCTATTCTGTGTTTTCTGCAGAGCCTTTGGCTCTTGGTTTGGCGGTGGAATGGATCCTTGACCTTCAGGGCACGCATTTCATTATCTTTAGTGATTCCATGAGTGCCCTGGAGTCCTTGGCGAATTACAATCCTCGGAACCCCTTGACACAACGTGTTCAGGCTTTGCTTTCCCGCTTGCCTGGCCAGCGGAAAACCGTGCTTTTCTGCTGGATCCCGGGCCACGTTGGGATAGCTGGGAATGAGCAAGCTGATTCTGCTGCGAAAGGGGCCCTTTCTGGCCCTCTCGGTAGGGATCTCAGCCTTGTTCCCTCAGACGCCTTTCCAACTCTGCGTCTGAGGTTACACGCTTTTTGGCAAGCCTTGTGGGACAGACAGGAGGGTAATAAATTACGGGCTATTAAAGGCAATGTCGAGGAGTGGCACTCGGCGTGTCGCCACAGTCCCCGTGAGGAGGTTGTGTTGTCCCGTTTGTGCATTGGTCACACCCGACTTACTCACTGTTTCGTTTTGCGGGGGTTGACCCTTCTGAATGTTATTGGAGTCGACGGCCACTTACGGTCTGACACTTACTTGATGATTGTCGCCATCTTGATGGTGTTCGTCGTCGTTTCCATCTTCCACATGACATTGTGTGTCAGTTGGGCGATAAGTCTGTCCTCCTGTCTGGTGTTTTCAATTTTTGCAGGAGGTACAGATGTATGACAAGATTTAGATTAGGGGTTTGAATAACATCTCTGTAATGTGTGGTGCAGTGGCAACCCGGACCACTGCACTGTGACTGAGGTTGGCGCTAATGACCAAGCTGTCGACGCGCCATTAAACCTCAATCCCCCCCCCTATCCTCCTTTCCTGGTTTGTTTAAATTGTCACCTCTAGCATTTTAATACGAAAGCTCCTGTCCGTCCTTATTAATCCTCCGTCTGTCTATCCTCCCTTCCGGATTTGTTTAAATTTTTGCAGGAGGTACAGATCTACGGTAAGTTCTAGGTTTGTTTGTTTAACATCTCTGAAATGTGTGGGACAATGGCAACCTGTACCACTGCACTGTGAGTGAGGTTGGCACTAATGGCCTGGCTGTCAACGCGCCGTTAAGCCTCAATTCTCGCCCTCCCCCACCTTATTATTCAATACCTCGGATTCTAGCCGTATGGTAGCCTAACAGTGGGACTATTTTTTGGCAATAATCGTAAATGTACTGAAATTGGAATAGCAAGTCCAGTCCACAAGAGTGACGTACAAAAACCAAAATTCTCCAAGAATATGGGTACCAAACGTTTGCAGATTGTAGTTCGTAATTTGTTTGAATTCAAAGCTATAGTTGACCAGAATTTATAATAAAATTTTAGACGAAATTCTACAGTGGAATAAGTGTTAGAGTCGTAAAGGCTATTTCAAAGTAAAAAAAAAACAAACTATCATGCAACGAAATTACGAGAAGTTTTGTGTTCGAAAAATAATGTTTAAAACACTTACCAGCAGAGGCTGTTTCAGAGCAGCAAGCAAATGGACAACTGTCTTTGGGACATTTACCGAGCTAATGTCGTATAACACTAATAATGGATCGTTTTCGTCTTTCGTGCGAAAATTGCGTCATGTTTTTCAGCAAACCTTCCATTCGATGGAAAGAAAATTGCACGCTACCCATGGATCCCAGGCTATTATCTTTTCCGTTGACGTTACCTAAGCAACTGAAATTCATATCGTGCAATGAAACTTTAACATGTATAAAATAATGCTCGGTTATATTGTCCCAACTGACATGAAAAAGAAGCCAAGTAACTTGGTGTATTTTTCATGTCAATATCGATTCAGTACATGCTGTCATGTGTATTGATGGAACATTGCCTGACACACAGCAGTAATAATACGGGAGAAGGTGATGGAAGACGTGTGGCAGTGAAGATCTGAAGTTTACGGAGTAGTTTAAAAATAGACAGTGGAGGGTTCGATTTTAACGGCAGTGCACCAAAATGGAGGGACGGGTCTTTGGATTTGGTAGTATGGGAATGACAGGTTGAAATGTACTTCACGTCAATTTCAACCTGTCATTCCCTGTTATCAAGTCGGATTGGCTTTGCGGATGGAAGTTTTATGGTTCAGTTTACATGATGGAATACAGAATGCTCGCCCTAGTTGACAAAGGCCCCTCCTTCCTAATCTTAATGAGATGGGTGTGAAATTAATGAAAGTTAGTGGGACATGACGTAACTTAAGCTGGGAGGACTGGGGAGAAGAGAAAGTTGGGGGAAATAATTCTAATTAATATTTACCGAAATGTAGCAGGATGATAGATCATCGGTTGCATCACTGGTTGAATTGGAGGATTGGAATGGGAATATTTACATTGGGCCTCGAACAGTACAATTCGTCGCCAAGGCAATGCATGGCTCTTACATTGTTAACATCGGAATTTCTTTACAGTGACAGTTAATTGTTGTTTGACAATTACAACGCTATCTTGGAGGAAGAGCAGATTGTTGGACACAATCTTGGGCGCAAGGCTGATTAAGATAGTGATGCTGGACACCAAAATCGCTACAACAGTACATGTAATATTGATTTTCTAACTGTACTATTCCATTGAAAACCACGACGAATGCGCTTACGGTAGTAACAAGTTAGATCCATTTGGTTCTCAGGGAACAACCTTCCCCCCAAGCCAAGCTGGTTTTCGCTAGTTTTATTTTTTCCTGTGTGACGCTTTTGTAGCAGTTGTCATGGGGTTACGGGAATATTTGTTGCAGCAGTATTTTATTTGAGAACCTATGACGTTCACAATTATTAATTTTAAGTGGGTTATGGCCATCTACGTAAATAAGGAAGGAACCGTTATTATAGGCTAACGTAACACGTGACAAGTTTATGCTGGCAAGAGGAGGCCGAATAATTCAACTCCCTCACCGATTAGTGTAACTCAAAATATGAAAAGTTTCTTTATTCGAGTTAAAAAAGATAAGAAGATGAAAAGCTAAATAGCTGATTCCATTTTCGGTATGGAATTCAATTCGGTTAACGAGTGTTAAAAGAGATTGTTTTGAACTGGCGTTCAGTATTAGATAGGGATACTGAGAATGAGACGTTAGTGGTGAAGTTTGGAGCTTTGCTGTTGTTAAAAACTTCATTTTATATTAATGAGGGTGGTGAATTAAAACTTTTGAAGAAATACGAATTTTGTTCATTTAATTATGCTCGCTTCTTGAAACATGGGCTCGTTTACGCATCGAGACCTTCACGCTCGCCGATAGCTATTTGCTAGGCAACCGTTATTTATTTACGATTAATTTCCCGTTTCAATTAAATGAAAGCGGTAATAGACAACAAATTAAATGTATTATAAATAACAACACGGACAAAGAACAAAGTGCAACAGTCATTTTAAACATTGCTACAACATTGTTGCCATTTCACGCTATTTCCAAAATTTGCTATTCTCGCTGAAAAAACAGCTTCTAGCAGTGATCAATCGACGGCAGAATAAATAACTACTCGCAGCGAGAATTCAAAATCCAACATGGCGTCCATTTCGGGGTTGTCGAATCGAAGACAAATCATGGAATACCGGCAATCTGTCCGTCGTCTTGTACAGTAGCAAAAATTGATTTCTAGTTGTCATAAATCGACGCTGTCATGTATTAACCAAGCGAGAGCTAGTAAGCAAAAAATTTGTCGTTGCGTAAACAAGCCCTACGGGCTCGTTTACGCAACGACAGTTTTCTCACTCACTAGCTTTTACTTGATCAATGCTAAATCTGATGGATGCTTCTCGCCTTTACCGGAGTATGCGGCTTTCGAGTTTTCTATGCGTATTAGTAACCACGGCAACGACGCAGACGCAAATCTACTTCTCGTGCCTCGTGACAAGGCGTACGATGCTTCAACATTTGAGCGCCGATTTATGACAACAAGAAAACAATTTTTACTGCAGTAAAAGACGACGGAATGTTTTTTGTATGCTGGCATTCGATGGTTTGTCTTCGATTCGATGGCCACGAAATGGATGCCATGTTGGATTTTGAATTCTTGCTGCGAGAAGGTATTTATTCTACCAACGTTTGATCATTGCTAGAAGCTGTACTTTGAGGGATAATAGCACATTTCGGAAATGGCATGAAATGACAACAATTTTGTAGCAATGTTTAAAATTACTGTAGCACTTTGTTCTTTATCCGTGTTGTTATTTATAATACAAACAATTTGGTATCTATTACCGCATTCATTTAATAGCAACGGGAAACTAATCATAAATAAATAACGGTTGACTAGCAAATAGCTTTCGGCGAGCGAGAAGACCTTTTTGCGTAAACGCGCCCTAAGTGATGGTAAGCGAGGGTAGGAGGATAGTTTCACGATTGTTGCTCGGATATT
>JAHWFP010138249.1:3545-34018 GCA_023313725.1 Lithobius niger | reverse complement strand
CGCTGTATTTGGTTGTTGGTGTGTGCGTTCCCGGTCGCATGATCCGGAAGTGTCAAAAGTGTTGATTATCAGCAAAAGTGTTGGTTATCGGCAAAAGTGTTGGGTAACTTGATAATCCACTCTTTTTGCAATGACGCACACTTCCGGTGTTGGTTAACGGGATTTAATGCACGGCAGTGACGTCACGCTAACACATCCCAATGCAAAAGTGTAGCCGTTATATACGGTTAATATGAAAACCCACACACGTGACAGTGGGTTAATTTTGATAACCCACACTTTTTCGATAACCTACACTTTTTTTTGATAATCTAACACTTTTTCCGCGCTCCACACAACCACTGCTCTACCACGTGACATACTTTGCAAAACTACCGTACACAAAACAAATTCAACCAACATAAATAAGCACATTTGCAACCTGCGACCTTTATCTTACTAACACGAAAATAAAAAAAAAACCTCGCGTAAGCTACTATGCTAGGAATGCATTAGGAATGCACCCGTGCAGGAATGGTCCAATCCTCCAACCTTTCACTCCAACAGTACTAAAACTAGGCTACTGATACTTGTAAACACACCTAAATACACCTAAAAACATACGATACTCAAGCGAACAGCACGTTTATAATTTGGCGACATTTTACGCACTAACACGAAAAAAAAAAAAAACCTCGCGTACGATGCTAGCCCCCTCCCCACCCCCACCCACGAATGAATAGTCCAAGCCCAACCCCCCGACAACCTTTCGTTCCAACGGTACGAAAGCTAGCCTACTGACACCTTCTAAACACATTTAAAAACCTACGAGACTCAAGCGAACAGCGCATTTTATACGCTATATCTATTTAAACTAATAAAGTAGAAAAAAATACGGTTTTACCTTAAACACAAATTTCGGTGACTGGGACTGGATGTAGGGACGTCCTCGCGTACCTGAGACTTTCGCAGACAGGAAGTTTAAACCGGAAGTTTGAGTTCAGGAATTTACGTCATAATTCACAAATAAAATTTTCAAATAAATTTTTTTTAAATCTCGAATAACTACTTGTTGGCTCGACGTCACACCTTAGCATTAAAACACATATCCGTGAATTAGACCGGGTTATCCCGAAAAAATTGCTTGTCTGCTCGAAACGGAACAGTCCAAAGATCGAGGGGTAGCAAAATCAAACTCGCGCTGGCACTCTCGTTCGATTTCGCAACCCCTCGATCTTTGGACTGTTCCGTTTCTCGCAGACGAGCAATTATTTCGGGATAACCCGGCGTACTTCACGGATATCTATTACTTAAACCTACAGAAATTTAGCGTGGTATTGAGTTAGCATGACGTTGCAGCCGTGGTATAAACTAAATAATACTACTTGTAAGAAAACTACTAAACCAAACATTGATGAAGCATTTAAAAGCTTTTCCAAATTATAATACTAAAGGTGTTTGTAATAAAATGGTGAAATACTTTACCCATCAAGTTCCAAAACTTAAACAAAATAAATTGACTGGTATTATAAATAAAAAATATATATAAGCTTGAAAATGTAATGCAGGACACCATGGTCATTACAAAGCCAAATGCGTATCATATTTACAAAATCTTGAATGTAATGATTAAATTTTCTACAGGATATGATGGTTACTATATATAGACTACTTTACAAAACCAAAAGATATAACAACGAAGTTCATGATTCCCCTAATCTCTGAACCTCATTCAGAAGGAAACTTGGCCTGAAGCTTGAATATTGCAAATTATAAGACCAATTTTTTAAAAAGTTGGGAAAGCTGACTACAATAACTACTATCCGAGTGCACTTTTATCTGTATTGAATAAAATTGCTAAGAGTTACTTTGCTCAATGCATTGAAGATTATCTTAAAAAAATTAATACCATAAATAAAAACCAGTTTGCAATCCAGGGAGGCAAAAATACTATTAGAGCTTTAACTAATGTAAATAATCACGTCACACGAGTGGCAAATACATGATGGCAAACACATTGGAGAAATACTCATCGATTTACAGAAAAACTTTGATAACTTGGAAAAATTTTTTTTATTAGAAAACATTTATAACATTGGCGTAAGAGGTAACATTTTAAATATTATTAATTACTATCTCATACATAAAAGAATTCAATATACCAATAGAAAATATCTGTAGTGAATGGGAACAATTGGAATATGTTCATTACGGAGTTGCACGAGGCTCCATCCTTGGTCCATTTTTATTTCTATTGTATGTGAATGATCTTCACATTAGTAATTGGAATACATGACATTTTCTTACTATCCATTAACACGTCAAAAAAAAATGATGAACAATTTGAAAAACGACTTCAATAAAATCAATCAATTTTTAGATCAAATGAATATTACTAGAAGAGGTTTCTGCTATAATTGGTACATCACGTATGAGTTTTGGCAATAATGAAATTATACTGCATAGTAATAACTATGGTAGTTAGCTAATTGTATCTGTTCAAGTACAACAAAAGTCACGAATACTTAGTAATTAAAATTGATAAAAATTGGAAATTTATCAATCAAATTGACAATGTCATTATGATGACAAAAGCAATTTTTATGCTATACAAAATGAAATATATGGTAAATCAAAAAACAAAGCAAGCTTTATTTGAAGCATGGGTTATGTCACAAATACGATACACAAGCAATATTTGTAATTCTACATCAACGGGACTAGTACAACGTTTACAAACAGTATTAAGCAAGGCCCTAAAATCTTTATTTATGAAAAATAAATATAATACAACAAACGAAATTACAAAAGAGTATAATATTTCCAGTATTGAATAACTCCTAGAGTATGGAATTATAACGCAAAACTATTTTTCACAAGAATAATAACTACACTATTCATAAAAAAAAATAGAAATAATAATAATAATTCGTTAAAAATTACTGCATGGCGAAATTCATATGGAAAAAGAAATCTGAATTACTTAGTTCCAAAAATATTCAACGAATAGCCAGAAAATTTAAGAAACCTAAATTTAATATATGTTATGAAAAAGAAAATAAGGGAATAGCTATTGAGAAAATGACCAGAGAACTGAAAATTGAGCTCTACGAGGGGTTTTAAAACTTAAAACAGACCTAATTTATATACCGGTATATAGTATATTTGTTTTTACATGCTAATTTGAAAGCTAAGTATATGTTAACACTTTAATAAATTGTTAGTATGGTTCTATTTTAGTGTAATTGTATTTTAATTGTAAATATGTTTATATTTTAATTTTTAAATGTATTGTATTTAACTGCACATACAAACTGTTTGCTCAGTTTCGTGCATGATCATAATAAATTGAATTATTATTATTATTATTATTACTATTATTATTATTATTATTGTTTGTAGTGTTATCTGATGTACTTATTAAGAAAATTAGAAGTATATTACCGAAATTATATCAGTTAAGTCCAATACTAAATACTAAAAATAAAACAATTCTTTATTATGCATGGATTAAATCACATTTAAGGTACGGTATAAAATTTATGGATTTGCACCAGATTACTTAATTAAACGACTGCAAAGTATCCAAAAGAAGGTTATTAAAATTATATTAAATTGTAATAAATTCAGTTCAACTAAGGAAATTTATCAAGTTTATGGTATCCTAGATATTTTAAAATTAAGGAACTATGTTATTGTATTAAAGAACTACTTTTATATGTTTAATTCCCTTGATAAAACTGTAATATTTAAACGACGAACAACATTACAATTAAAATTGCCACTAGTTGGGAACACTTATAGAAAACGAAACAGTAATTACACTTTGCCGTTTATATTTAACTCTCTACCGAAAAATTTATTTTTTATTGATAAATATTTACTTAAAAAATACAATTAAAAGATTGGATGATCATGCAATAACATTGAATTTCCATTTACTTAGTTGTAGTCTGATACTTAATCATGTGTTTTTCATAATTTTTTTTCATTAAGTTCGTTGTTTTTCTTATATTGCTAATTATACAATATACTTGTATTCTGATAAGCTTTTTTTCTTTTCTTTAGCCACCATTTTCTTTAGCCACACCATGGCTTAATTTGTTTGCATCACGTATACAACTACTACAATGTAGTTCATATGGTGCTTATTAGACACAATAAATAAAAATAAAAAAATGTGTGAAAAAATTCAACCAAGCTCGTTAATACAACATTATATTGTAAATGAGATCAAAGAAGGAAGAAAAGTCGTCAGTAGTGTTGTGCACACAGGCTTTCTGTAATGTGTGAATTTCATGCATCGTTTTGGTTTAGGGTTGACTGTATTTCCAGAAGAGCTATTATATTATTATAGATTCTCCGGTGGCGTATGCAAGAAAGTGATGAGCGATATTTAAGAAGTCAGGTATGTCGATTGTTTCGGTTTGCCGAATAAAACAATAGAGCTGGCGGACGACTCTCTTGCTCTTATTCGTAAAATATAAAAAAAAAATGACAGCTTGACTTCTTAAATGCCGCCCACCCTAATTCCTTTTCATAAACCGTAGAGGAATCTATCGATAATGGAATGTAGCTTTTCTGGATGTTATACTCGTCATTAACCCACAGCTACCCATTAAATTCACACATTGCAGAAAGCCTATGCATACAAAACGTACTCTCCAGTTAAAATCCTGCATTTCTTATTTATAAAAATAAGTTTGCTATTAACGACTTCAGCCCAATTTTTCACACACGACAAATAAATCTCTGCTGGAGCAGAAGAAGTACACCTTGCATAAATATACATACAACGGATTTTCTATGTACCCGCTGGCTAAACTGATGTTTTACAATAGAGTTCTAAAAATAAATTCAACAAATAACGTAGTCTCATAATCCACCAGACCTACTAATTCTGTTGCCATTGCTTAAATATTTACAATTTCACGTAATTCGTTACGTCAAACCTTCTCAACTCTATTCCTTATTTTCAAGGTAAAACTCTACCTTCGAAAATTACTGTGGCCTCATAGGATTTTAAAATTGTTTCATGCTCAGCTCCCAACATTGTTCATCTCACAATGCCAGAAGTAACAAGCGATAAAAAAGAAAAAATAATTGAAAAAATCCACATACAAATGTTGTATATGTATTAAATCCCCATTGGCGAACAAATATGCAAAGAAACATTCAGACATTCTTTTGCTAAGTAATTTCTTAATAAAAGAGACTCGTTCCACAAATCTAATTTGAAGTATGATAAATGCAACTTTCTGGTACGACGTAGGATAACTATAGAGCACTCCCCGACCTTGATCAAAAAGAATTTATTTACAAAGATCCAGTATCGTTCGAGATTGAACTTCGAAACTCTCTACAGCCTTACGCAACACCTCAGTTCACAACCACATATTATTATCTAAAAATAAGTAAAAATAACTATTTACATTAACTTGGTATTGCTGAATAAAGAACTCACAAGGTAAAGGGTAAACGAAACAAGCTTGCTTCGTAGTATTGCTGATTTCTCCCGTTCTCACTTTAAGAGCTGAAGAAAATCCACAGCCTACCACTTCCAACCTGCATTCGTTGGGAGGTAGTCGTTTAGTCGTTCTCAGATTTGAATAAAGTCCGTTAATTTGAATTTCCGGTGCTTTGAATTTATTCTGTCTCTAGGGTTTACCCAAAGTTAAACAATACGGAAAGCCAAATGGCTCAAGAAATGTTACACAGATACGGATGCAAGCCTATTTACGTCGCCTTTTGGACTTATGTCACATTGCCTGAGGGGTAAACTGAACCTACAAACGGTGAACCAAAGGCCGAAGTCTTATCACTAAGCCATACTGGTGTGGCCATGACCAAGGCCGTGTCAAAACGGCTTAGCGGTAGGATTTCTGCCTTTGAAAGTTCTAGGGATCAATTCCCTGCTCAGGCATTCTGAGATTTCTGTTCAGCAGTGTAAGTAGGTTTGCATCCGTATTTATTTTAGCAATAAAGCATTAAAAATAACACAATATTTTGGAGCTATATCATCCCGTTAGGCCTATCAACCATAAACAATCTTAAAGCCTGAAAGATTAATTTACTAAACTTTACTAAACTTTACTAAATTTACTAAGAAGACTTAGCTTTCAGGCTTTAATTTTGCTTATACTTGATAACAGGATGCAGAAGTTCCAAAATGTTGCATTCTTTTTTAATGCCTTTATGTGTATACCCGACTGGCTTATCCTCTTTACAGTACATGTAGCTTACAGTACATGTAGCGCCTCCTCGGCTCCTCGGGTTTATAGGGATTTAATATATTGTGAGCATCTGACTCAGACTGGGCTTGAATCTCTTGAGCTACGACGAATTAAATTTGATCTAGTCCTCACTTATAAAATAATGCATGGAATGTTAAAAGTGGATCTCCCCTTTTTTGAATCTGTTCCGGGTAATATGGTCACGCGCAGCCATAGTTGGAAGCTTGCAGCCCAGACTGCACGTACATCTACTCGTCTAAATATTTTCTCGGTTAGGGTTGTGAATATTTGGACTGGCCTTAAGGCAACAACACTCGACCAGCCACGGTGCTTGGTTTCTGTCGAATGCTAAAGCAGAAAAATCTCCAAAATTTTTTGAAACGATAGTTTACAACCCAGTTAAAAACTCGCCTCGGTATTAGTGACTCAACACCCTTCCGCAGACCGTCCATGTTCTTGTAGGAAATTGATTTATTTATAAAGTCTTGTCATCCATAAGATGACTTGCAGTTCATCACACCTACTCCATGCATACATCTAACTAAATACAGATGCAAACCTATTTACGTTGCCTTTTGGACTTATATGTCAGACTGCCTGAGCGGGGAATCGAACCCAGGACCACTGAAATCAAAGGCCGAGGTTCTACCGCTAAGCCAGACTGACACATAGATCTATGTGCTACGTTTTCAATTTCACACGATTTAAGACGTCCATTCTGATTAAGTAAGAGATATTCGTGAGTCCTAGTCGATTTAACGGTTATAATTGCTCACGAGCGAGAAACGGCTAGTCCACTATCGAGGGGGTGGAAGGAAACACGAGTGGGCGAAGCCCTTGAGTTTTTCCCTCCAGCCCGAGATAGTGGACTAGCCGTTCGAGCTAAGGGCAATTATAACCGTTAAATCGACTAGGACTCACGGATATGTATTTTAATGCTAAGGTGTGACGTCGAGCCAACATATCTGGTTATTTGAGATTTAAAAAAAAAATTATTTGAAAATTTTATTTGTGAATCATGACGTAAATTCCTGAACTCAAACTTCCAGTTTAAACTTCCTGTCTGCGAAAGTCTCACGTACGTGAGGACGTCCCTATATTCAGTCCCAGTCACCGAAGTTTGTGTTTGAGGTAAAACCTTTTTTTTCCCCTACTTTTATTAGTTTAAATAATATGGCGTATAAAATGCACTATTCGTTTGAGTCTCGTAGGTTTTTAAGTGTGTTTAGGAAGTGTCAGTAGCGTAGTTTTCATACTGTCGGAACGAAAAGTTGCCGGGTCCAGGTCGGACCATTTCTCCATGGGTGGGGGTATAGCATAGTAGCCTACTCGAGGTTTTTTTTTTCGTGTTAGTCCAATAAATGTCGCAGGTTACGAATGTGCCAATTTATGTTGGTTGCAATGGGGTTTGCTGGTTGAATTTGTGTTGTGTACGGTAGTTTTGCAAAGTCGGTCATTATATGTCACCCCGGCTGGAGTGGGGGTTGTATAGAGCGCGGAAAAATTGTTAGGTTATCAAAAAAGTGTGGGTTATCAAAATTAACCCACGGTCACATGTGTGGGTTTTCAGATTAACCGTATATAACGGCTACACTTTTAGCATTGGGATGTGTTAGCGTGACGTCACCACCGTGCATCAACTCCAAATAATGCTACCTGGAGTTTCGCCATCCGTCAGATATACTTAGTCTGCCGGCAGTGCCTACACATTGCCATTTTCACACTTTTTTGACCTTCTTCTGCACTGGAAGTAATGCTACTTACTCTCATCATCCATTGGTTGCCATTGCCTAAATGTTTCTATTTTCTCATGAATCATGATGTCACGCCTACCCATCTCTAAATAATAGAATGTAAAACACCGTTAGCCATCATACTCTGTGTACAATATCGAGCAGGGCTAAGAAATATAAAAAATTTTACACGATTTATAACGTCCTTTCTACACACTAAATAACGCTGAAGTAATTCTCATCTTCCATCAGATAATATACTAACAATCGGCAGAAGTCAATCCACAAAAACACAAATAGCACAATCGTACAGATTGGAGCACGGCATTGCAATGATTTTCTAACTGATTTTCCTAGTTAGGTAATTTGTTATGTAGCAGCTACTTGCAGAACCTTCTATTATGAAGCAAGTCGAGGAGCGCAATTTTAGTTGCATTGCCACTGTTGGATTAGGCCTTTAAGGTCGTGAATACAGAGAAAAACTGACAGAACTAAGTCAACTGTTGCTCCAAGTTACAATAGATGTCATTTTCGTAATTTCTAGTTGGGAATTTTCGAACTACTTTTCTGTCAGATTACGGAATGTTGTCATTAGAGGTCGATTTACCGTTTCCAGAACAGATTCAAGCTTGGAAAAAAGGTATTCATCCTCTCTCAGTAGTTGTATAGTATATTTCACTAGTGTCCCATATTGTTAAAAATGTCATTTAACTTCAAATACTGTACAGAGGTAACTTATGTTTCCTTTTCATTTTAGTTGCGATTGCTATTGCTTTGTGCTCCTGTGTACAAGAGATGAGGCTTTTAGACCTTTTAAGCTGACATAATATCCACAGAATTGCAACAGAAAACCGAACCCATCCATTACTAAAATAGAAATTTCAGCACAAACTTCAATATGTTACATTGTTACAGCACAATATCTTAAAAAATATTCAAAAACTTACACGATTTGTTTAGTATTGGCGAGCACCCTAAACCATGCGCAATGGCTGTTTGCCGTGACGTCACAATGAGTTAGCCAATGACACACGAGAACAACGGCTACTTGGCCGTCTGATTGGACTAGCCCAGTCACGTGATATGCACGTCACAGCAAACAGCCATGGTGTGTGGTGTAAAGCAAAAAAAGAACATTACACGCAACAATTCCAATCCGAGCAATTAAGGTAACCTGCGGCTCACATCTGCGAACGAATAATTTTATTTTTACTATGCTTCTCGAAGTTACTACAATATTGGAGAATAGTAATTCGTGACATTCAGCATTATTAACAAGGAAATCTAGATTTACTTTAATTAGCAGCATTCTAACAATGATTATTTACCATAGTCCAAGAAAATAAGTAAGGCCATTGTCAATGTCATTTGGGTAAGGCCCCTGCACCTTTCAAGCATTTAGCACTAATAAATTGCAGAAAATGCATTTCTTCTCTTGCTAATACGCATCCATTGCTCACTATTTCATACGTTCCCTTGAATAAAATAACACCAGAAAACTATGTTGAATATTATGAATGAAACAGGAAACCCTATTTTTGCAAAATAATCTATTTGGTTAACTTTGTGACGTGGTTGAAAACATGATGAACAAAGTCCGATGTTAATTTTTCTTCGTTGAAATGACCTTCGTGCAATGGGATACTTTTGAAATGCTGCTGTAATTCTGGCTGCCATGGAAACTGGTTTAACCGATCTGCTCTGAAAACGTAAAAAAACAAACATGGTAGGACTATTTGCAATTATTTATAGATGACACGAAAGCTAGATGTATTGAGCAGTTGATTGTGGCATTGAATGACACAATGACGTTCAATGACGTTGAGTGACATTTTTATATATAATACCACAGGATGGCCTATTTAAAGCAAATTTTGTCATAAATGACACGCAAGCGGTAATTTGAAAATAACATAACAGCTATACACACATTATTAACTTCTTGATAAATAGAAGGGATATGATAAATATACCTAACTCAACAGTTACGGCGATTAAATAGCATGGTCACGTGGGAACATCTGTGCGCTGGGATTGGCTTTCCGATATAATTTTAATACGCCCAATTTCATAAAAAGCTAACCAGGCTGGAGTCAACTTTCGGAACAGAAAGGAAAACGAAAAGGCTTTAGCGCAGGCTGTATTGACTTGTTGCCATGGAAACTGCCTAAACCTTTACGATTCCGATTCCGAAATCACATGTTCAGTTACAATTTGATGATCATGGGGGAGCACTTATCTATTCGCTGAGTTTAGTAAAGTCCTCTGTCAAAATAACTGCTGAATGGACGATTTTGTGGTAGTTGTATAGATTAACATTTACATGCTGAAATAAGAATTTTTCAAATTTTTTAATTAATTGCTGAATGGACGTTTTTGTGGTACTTGTACAAAACAGCTACTCTTATTTCAGAATTTAATTTAATTTAATTTAATTTAATTTAATTTAATTTAATTTAATTTAATTTAATTTAATTTTATTTAATTTAATTTATACAAGTATCACAACAACGTCCATTCACGCAGTTAATTTTGACAGAGCTCGACTTTCCTAAACTCGGCAAACAGATCAGCGCTGTCCCCATGAACATCACGTCCCTCATAAACATGCGATGAGCTTCCTGTGTTGTCACTGTTGTCACTGTTGATTTATGCTAGGATTCATTTACGTAATGGCAATTCACAAATAAGATAATAAACGTTGTTATCGCACTGTATACAGGGTGATTAAAATCGAGCATTCCTGAATTACATCTGAAACATAGAAAGGGGAATATTAGTTTTAAAACAGGTTTTCACTATAGTGATAAGAATTTGAGCTTAACGTACAGCCATCTTTTTTTGGTGAGAGTCGGTTACCGTGGCGAGGTCACGTGGGAACATCTGTGCGCTGGGATTGGTTTTCCGATATAATTTCAATACACCCGATTTCATAAAAAGCTAACCAAGCTGGAGTCAACTTTGGAACGGAAAGGAAAACGAAACGGCCTTAGCGCAGGCTGTATTGACTTGTTGCCATGGAAAGTGCCTAAACCTTTCCAAATCCGATTCCGAAATCACCTAGGAAAAGGCGGTGGAAAACCTCCATTAGTGCAGACTAGCACCCTCACGAAAAGCATCCAACAGCACGAACATTATTTAAACGATTTTCAACAGAGAGAATTAATAGTCAGCAACGATAATATATTTTTGTTTGAAATAACGCTTGTGGTTAAATGCACCACATGCACAATGAATATGAAGTTTAATGAGCGCTGTAATCTTCCCCTTTTTAAGAAGGCCATGATAGCGCCTTTTCTAAGGTGCACAGTCGTTACAAACTTGCTTATGGTACTTGCTATGCGTATGTAATATATCCTAAAAAAAACGCAGACTTCTATTCACCGTTTCTTTGCTATTATCCCTGTGTCAGATTACATCACGAAAAATTGACGCTGAGATACACAATTACAGAAGATAGGGTATAATTATATTAATTGCACCGTATGCATTCACGTCCATAGACACAACCTTCACAAAAACAGCCTCTCGGCCTAATTATCTGTTAATTTCAATGCTAATTCATGCGTAAAGTAGAGATTTAGGAGTTTATTTTTTTTTTTAACTGAATTCATACACCCAGGTTCAGTTTCAGGCCTGATGACGACTCGTGAATTTCTTCCGTCATTATTTCTACTCACTTGTCATCCTCAGTTGTTCAATTCAAAATGTTGGCTCCGTTGTGCTCCTTCCTTTATAAGTAATATTTACAGCCAATCTAATAAGTAATATTTACAGCTAATCTAATTTCTCTGTAATCCAGGCCTACGCAAACTGTGGGAAAATTTTCCTAATAACTCTTTCGCTGATTTCCCTTTTCTTGCTTCCTTGAGATTTGCAGCTCTATTTGTTTGCCATTCTTGGTGTTTAACCGAGCATAAAGACTGCAACAATAGATGCGTTGTGTACGCCAACAATTGACGGCTGTACTCAATGTTTAAAGAGTTCGGCCGAAGCCATGATGTACACCTCACATTGTACCGATCTTCCACCTGTCATTGTTGTCCCCCCCCCCCCTCTGTTACAGTCAGACTTACGTTGCAGTCTTGCAACCTTAGAGTGCTGGAAACGCCTGTTCTCGTTAAATCGCCAAAGTTAAGCAGCATTGGCTCCGATTGATACTTGGGTGGGTGACCACCTGGGAATCCATTCAGGGTATTGTAGCCATAGGCCCTTAGGTCTGGTTGGGCAGGTGACCGGATTCGGTTAATGCGCTTTAAAACCATTTGAACCTTTTTTAAACTATATCTTGAAGCATTGTTTCAGAACTTCCAGCCAATTTACTAAATAAATACGGATGCAAACCTATTTAAGTCGCCTTTTGGACTTGCCTGAGCAGGGAATCGACCCCACGACCTTTGAAATCAAAGTCCGTAGTCCTAACCGCTCAACCATACTGACATGGGTGAGCGGTTAGGACTCCGGCCTTTGATTTCAAAGGTCGTGGGTTCGATTGCCCCCTCAGGCAGTCTGACATTTAAGCCCAAAAGGCGACGTAAATATGTTTGCATTCGTATTTATTTAACATTTATCGAGCCCAATTGGCTTTCTGTCCCGTTTATAGCCAATTTACTGCCCATGCAGCGATAACGATGTACTACCCAATTTTCTGATCGCCTCCCTGTCTATAACGAACTTCTGTTATGCCTGCCTCCTATACGTTCACTAATCTGCCAACTGTTAAGGGAAATATGTTTGTTTTACATGAGTTAGGCTACTCTTTATTTTGAGGCCTGGGCCCGGTAGCCATTGGACTTTACTGCAGAAACTAGCCTTCTAATTGACGCTCTTATTCAGTATCTACTTACTCGTGTGTAACTGTACTCGTATGTCTTTGTACCAACTATATAATTCCTTCATTATGGACGTTTCGGATTTGCGCCAGTGTAGAAGCTAATGCTAAGCTGAACAAGAGAGATGGACGAAGCAGCGCAGTTAAGAAAAATCCTGGTAGAGAGGAAGTGTAAAGACCCTCTTTACGAATAATCAAGTAGTTACACTACATGACATTTGTTCATCCATGCCAAGTACAGTCGTGGAGCGGATCTGTGACTGTGTCAATACCTGCAGCAGCAATATGTTTATATTTACGACTTTAAAAGAGGGCAGCAGAGGAATAAGCAGCACACCCTCCGCCATTACCTTACTTTATTGTCGTCACAAGTATATACGTGCCTAGTGAGCACTAACATACAAGACAAACAATGACTAGGAGCCTAACTTAAAACTCCAATTTTAAGCAATTTTTAAGATTTTTAATATGAGACTTAATGATACATATCTAGAACAGATGGTGCAAATCGAACCAGTTCCTAGCCCCATATCATAATTGCTACTTAAATGTAATTGGAACCTGAAGCTGAAGTGCAACTTGGAAGTGCTGCTACGTACCAGGAGAACTGCAAAGTGGGCGTGACCTCTAAAATATGCAAGGAAACTTATTTTTTGACTGAATAGTCCTAACAATTTTGAAGCCATTTCTCAGCTTCCTTGTCATTTATGACTATTCAGATTATGGATCGGTATTTCAGAGGCAACCAAAGACTCGTAGTATGTTTCCAAGTCGCAAGACCTTGTTACGATTCTTTCTTTTCTCGCATTGGGACCTGCCAGCGACGTCTAACTAAGCTCTGTGGACCTTTACGTAACCTGCGTTGCCAGTCCCACCTTACCCACCTCCACCTATCTTCGGCTGTTCTCAGCTGAGCCGTGGTGACGTCATACTTACTTTTCAAATTCTAATCGGTCTCAACGACGTTATACCTGCCGATTTTTTTCTGTCACGCTCTTTTCAACACCAGGGGTCACAACCTGAGGCTCCTGGGCAACCATTTTGAGTTAAACATCAGGCATCGCTTTTTCTATGAAAGAGTTGTACTCCTTTGGAAATCCCTGTCACCTTACGTCGTGGCTGCCACTGGTCTGAACTCTTTCAAAGCACGTCTGGACAAGGGTTCTTAATGTGTTCCCTCTGTTTTTTTTCCGTTTTGTGTTACCTCTGGTTCTTTTCGGGGGGGGGGGGGGGGGTTACGCGCCATCGTTGTAGCCTTGGCTCGTCGCCTTTCACAATATTCTACAATATTCTATTTCGTCTCTCGGAATTAAATTTTTATTTATTTTTTGGCATTTCTGTCAATCGTCTTTGATTTACGTAAAGTTCTTACCTGATCTATAAGTCCAAGTGGCCGAATATAGCTGAGACGTGTTGTTGAAATCATTCGCTGCTGAGGACATGGCTGGTCGTGTTTCGCAAAAATAGCAAATCCGTATTCAATCAATGAAGCAAAAACCATGAACATACAAGCAAACATCCAGATGTCCAATGCCTTTACATCTGCAACAGGTGGCAAGTCTTTCTGTGCAGCAGTGAATTGCGTTGAAAGTGTTAGAAGAGTTGTGAGTCCAAGGGCTACTCGAGGAGCTCCATTATTAACGTCCAGCCAGAAAGATAACCAAGATAGAATGACGATTAGGACGGAAGGGAGAAATATTAGCATAATGTGTCGAGCGTAGACACGTTGTAAAGTGAAAACTAGCGACTTGCGAATTATTCCAAACTCCACACCCTTAAGATAGCCTGTAATGTCAAAAGAAAAGAAATTTAAATTCCTATTAGGAAAAAATGAATGTGAATTATTAGTGAACTAGTTGTAAGGCCCGTCATGAAGAAGGGCGAATCTAGGAGTACATCTACCCATATTAGTGTAATGTTTGATTTAACAAATGCAGGTTCTTCAAGATGTGTAATTATGCTAAGGTGGCTTCGGTCATTCAATCCATGTGGCATGTGGTTCATTTCACCATCCTTCATTCATTTCCATAATTCGGGAACAGACGGTGTCTTTAACGTCCTGTGGCCTTGTCTTTTTTTTTTAACTGAATGTGACTGCGCATTTTTGTGTGTTTTAAATCCCTGTAATAGGTTTGAATCTGTAGTTGGCCTCAGACTCTGCACATATCCCCCCTCCACCTATATTCCCCCCTCCCCCTGATCGCTCCTTCCTACTTCTTTTATTTTTGTACTGAATCCTTGCATTTTCTTTCCCTTTTTGGGACTATTTCATCGATAGCAGTCATAGTAGCCGATGCAGCATGGTTTCCTCCGACATTATATTTTTTCCCTTTCCACTCTAGCCAGATTATATTATTATACGTATTTTTTGCATTTCACTCAAGCCCGATTACTTTACTATACATTTTTTTTTACTCAAGCCCAATTACGTTACTATAAATTTTTCCCCTTTTCACTCAAGCCCGATTACGTTACTATACATTTTTTCCCCCTTTTCACTCAAGCCCAATTACGTTACTTTACATTTTTTCCCCTTTTCACTCAAGCCCGATTACGTTGCTATAATTTTTTTTTCTTTTCACTCAAGCCCAATTACGTTACTATACATTCTTTCGCTTTTCACTCAAGCCCGATTACGTTACTATACATTATTTTTCTTTTCACTCAACCCCAATTACGTCACTATACATTATTTTTCTTTTCACTCAAGCCCAATTACGTTACTATACATTCTTTTGCTTTTCACTCAAGCCCGATTACGTTACTATACATTATTTTTCTTTTCACTCAAGCCCGATTACGTTACTGTACATTTTTTTCTTTTCACTCAAGCCAGATTACGTTACTATACATTTTTTTCTTTTCACTCAAGCCCAATTACGTTACTATACATTTTTTCCCCCGTTTCACTGAAGCCCGATTACGTTACTTCATGAAATCCAGTGCAATGCGACATGGAGAAGACATTTCTGCATAACCTACATTTATATGACGTATCAACAACTTGGTTTACTATAGTACACGGGTCTATGATTATGCTACTTCATTTCGTGTGGAGGCGTCTTGAACTGAATGGTTTTGTGCACGGTTTCGGTGCATGAGCATGTTTGTAAAGACGTTGTTTGCAGCAATATTGTTAGACCATTGCTACAGCATTGTCTCGTTCGATACATTTTTTCCTTAATATTTCTTAGGAAAAGGAATTGTTGTTTTTAGCATTGTTAAAGCATTGTTTGCATTATTTAATGACCAGGAGTGGTTAACGCTCGTTAAACCCTTTGAAACCTTTTTTTGCTGAGAGCTGGCTGCTGAGCACTGGCGAGAAGGTGGCAACTATCGTTTTACGAGTTAAGATATTCCAAATCCAGAAGCACGCTAGTGCTTCGCCCATCCAGTTCAGATTGTTGGATATCCATGGCATCTAATTGTTGGCATCTGATTTTTGTTGTTCAAACCAGTGTTTGGGCGAAGGCTACCTACTGCTTCTCTTACCGGATACATTAAACTGGCAATTTCTGGTGTTGATACTAAACATTAATGCGACAGAAAGCTTGGGAAATTGTACCAGAACAATGGGGTTTTCCAAGTAGACACCAGACAGTTCAGTTTCAGATATGTGCATAAAATATTTCAATACGAAAAGGTAGTTCAATATCGTTGATTTCATGCTAATTACTTATTACTACTTTTTACTAGCTAATTCCATTCAGATAAAATAATCTAATCGACCGATATGTTAGAAATTTGACATTCAGTCAATCCAATAGGTGCCTTTTATGGTTTGACATTTGGGGAGGTTTTAACTCAAAGATTGTAGTCATTGTAATGCAATTTTCGTGAACGTTGTAACCACGTTATCTGTTATCAAAATAAGTGTTTTCCACAGCCGACTAACAATGCAGCCTCGGTTAACTTATAGTCTCCGTTTCACAATTAAATTGAAATGTTGTATTGTAATTGTAACATATCGAAAATAAATAAACTATCTCATCGTCTACTAAACTGTTATGGGGAAGGAAATCCGTGCAGAGTTACCGCTCCTTGAATAAAAAAACATACAAAAAAATAAATCTAAATAGACCTAACTTATCGTGCTCACTTCTTTCTGTTTTACAATCAAATGTAATACAACAGGTACTTTATTTGAAATATAATTTATCAGCGACCATTAATTATACCAAAGTGACGATTTCCTTTAGGCTGTTCAAGAAACAATTTACAATTATATTTTCGTAGGGAGTTCACAATCAATACTTACACTAATCAAAACCGTAAAACAACCAAAAGGGGTGGTATCATGCAAAAACCCCATAAGGATAAAGGGACCCATCAAGTTTTTGCCATGGGAAAGTAGTGATATCAGACCAAAATGGCTGCCACCAAGTTTTCCGTCCCTACCCTGAGCACTTAATCTTAACGGACACTTCGGTGAATGTCAGTGAAGTTGAATGATCAACTGATGACGGTTCGGAACACAAACTTGGTGGGAGCCATTATGGCTCTGATATCACTGCTTTCTTTGGCAAAAACTTGATGAGTCCCTGTACGCTTATGGGGTTTTTGTGTGATTATTATTATTAGTCACCTAAACGTTAGTATGAACATATTCTTCCAAACTTTAAACGTGTTAATATTAGGCTAGCAATCAATAGAGTCGGTCATTTTTAATAACTGCACTTTTGAGGTACTCACGTGTGGAATTGGTACGGTCTTTAAGGCGAAAAGCTCTCAGGCGAAATCCTGGGGGAACTGAGATTTTCTCGAAAGTGGTGCCCGTGCTTGTTTTTACGATATCTGGCTCCAAAGGTTTTAGTTTGGTATCTGTAAGAAAAGATTCGATTGAAAACATTAATTTTATTTTAACTTTTACTTTAACACTTGCATTTTTAATTAACAAATAACTGTGTCTTAATATTTTATAAGTGGGAAACTCACAGAACCTAAATTTAATTGCGCAGTGTTGAACATCAAATGGATAGGCGGCAAAATTGAGTTCACACGTGAATCGAAAGACTTTCCTGAAACAGTAAAAAATTGGAAGAAATCAAATCAATGATTAAAAGTGATCGCTTGGCATAAATCTCGGAAAGTGGGTCACTGTTTTGATGCAATAAAGAGTTTTGTGCATGGTATTAAACTTGGATCAGGTTAAACTGTGTAAATGACTACTTAACTATTCATATATTTATTTAAATAAAGTGAGGTAAGCTTACCGATAATACGTTTTTATACCAATTTCTCCTGGGATCCTGGCTGCATTCGATGTCTGCGGTCCTATTCTTATAATCTCAGGATAAACAATGCGATTGTCATCGCCTTTTGAATTGTCGAAACGAATGTTGGGATACCATATATGCTCTTCTACTTCGAATGGTAGATCAGTATCACCTTTAATATACTTGGATGCATCTGCTAAGTTGAGTCTGTGATCATGCCATTCGATCATTATTGTCAGTTCAACACTGAAATCCTAAATGATCGCATTTATTAGCAGAGTCTCGACTCAAAAAAAAGTTTACTTTAAAACAATAAAAAAATAAAACAATCGCTATTAGGTGAAACAGCTACTTGTACGTCATGCCAAGGGCTTCCTTAGGGAGAATACCCAATTCACTCGCGGAAATTTAGATTAATGCATAGCGCAATGTCATAATTTCCATTTGAAGATTTTTTTTTTAACTTTTTCGACCTGATAAATTTTTTCCATTTCTTTTTACCTAATAAGATGTAATACTTCTAAAATAGTTTTATTAATTTTGTGTGTAATCTTTATTATTTGTTGTAATTTATTTATTATTAATTTAACGTTTATTTATTGTTAGATGCTAGTCAAGTAGATACCACCTAAAGTGAGAAAAGAAGAATATATTATTGCACTGTTTTATAAATTCAAAATTGTGCTTCTCCTAAATATTTGATGGAGGAGCGTAAATTCCAGACCAGTTCCAGTTACAATTACAATTCAGAAAAGTTGTGAATTATATAAAATATATCGTAAAAACTAAGTGCTCCATAACATAAAACTCCAGGCGTTACCACAGCCAATGAGAAAAATCAACATCATACCATGCTCATCATCGATATTTCAGTGACATACTCCGGTCGCAATCGGAAATAAACAATCGCTGGTTCTGAAAAAAAAAATATATATACAGTACTTCGTGTTAAATTATAAAAATTTAATTGTACACCAAAAACGTATTGTTTGTCCAGCATATACATCAGATGACAGATTATACCTGATGATCTGATGCACTCCCAATCGAAGACATAGGGCCGGATTGCGAGAAAGGCATTTTTTCTGGGTAATTCAATATGAAATTGTAGGATCTTTTACTTGCCACAGTCGCCATGGACAAAAGTCATTACAGAGCCACTCTCTTCCCGAAAATTCCAAGAGTGTCTGTGGTCAGGCTCAACCCCTGACTAATGGCTCAGTGCTAACCAGCAGGCCATCTTGCTCCAACCTGGAATTTATACCTGGAGATCTGACAGGCCCCCAGCCGAAGCGATTTAGGTAGGAGTATAGGTTAACGTTCTGTATTGTATGCGATCAACTTCTCCATGTCCAATTTCCTTTCATCTTCGCTACTCCGCAGTAAAATGTACGACTCCAAACAAGCAAAAGCTAGGAAAATTAATGTTCGCTAAAATGCTAACAGTAAGAATATAGTCACCATATCTGCATCACAGTTTAAAAAAAAAGGTGTAAAAATTCGCAGCATAATATTTTGGCCATTATTGCTGTGTAACTAAACCACAAGCAAAATTAATGTACTAAGCATTCTCGCAAACTGATTAAGTAACTAACTAACTCTTCCAGAACCTCTTCTCAACAGTGGTTTTACATCTTTAAAATATATATTTCAATAGCTTTCAACAATGGCTTTCAAAAGAGCAATGGCACCCGGGAGTTGCTCGATTGGTTGAACATTCGTGTACCCTGATCTTTCTGGCCTTTAAGTTTCTTTAGAAAGTGTATGGGCACTAAACGATGTAATTGGCATACGTATTCACTGAGTTTAGGGTGAATGGGGCATACTACCACATTTAAGTTGTGGCAATTTGAATAACTAAGGATGCGAAATTTCATTTACCTAGTCCTATCTGACCATTTTCTCATTAAAACTGATTTAATTATCTTTTTAAATTGTAACATTGCCCCGAACAAAATTTAACATTAATTGTCTAATTTTACTTGACTATTTTTTGGAGCATTAACCTGGGGTATGTAGTAATGGGTGTACATGCTGCCTATTGGCATCCATGTTGTATAACCCTCTTCTACTTGTAATGATCTTACCAGTTAGTTTAGTAGAGGAAGGCGCATGCACGTCGTATCCTCTTAACGTTCATGGTATAAATTTCAACTCCGTTCCTTTAATTACACAATGCAGAAAAGATATGTAACATACTCCTTTGCTTATATGCTTATAGGGCAGCTTCAAGTGACGTCATATTGCCTACGAGATAGCATCTGGAGGGCATAGCTACAAGGGGGGGGGGGGTTGAGGCTTAATGGCGCGTCGACAGCTTGGTCATTAGTGCTACAAGGTGCACTAGATTAAAATGTAAGGGAAAACAACGGCACTTATAGTCAAGACAGTGCTTTGAGGGCGGATTTCTTAGGCTTAAAATTCGTTGTTTTCTCCAACAACAAAAATCGCGCGTTATAGGCTTAAGAAATCCAGTCTAATAGCATTGGCTTCAGTAAGACGACCTTCTTTTTGCCCTTCAGTGCCCCTTGCAGCTAACTCAGTTAGCGGCTCCACCATAGCGTTATATACAATGATACTACGTCATGCCACTGCCCTATAAATATGTACACTTTTCTGCATTGTAATAATAGCTTTTTCAAGTTGATTTGAATTCAAATTGATTGAAGATGAAAGCGTTTTAGGGGTACGGGCATGGATCTATAAGTCGAAGTGAAGAAAAAGAAGTGTAAGAGATAGGAAATATGCGTCGACTCCATAACGTAGGCATGCAGTACACAAAACAAGTACGCTACATTTCTGCCCTCTCGTATACCTGATAATAATAATAATAATAATAATAATAATAATAAAGATATTTACTTCCATAACGAAGAAAATGGAAAACAGGAAGGGACTGTTAGGATCCACTAACACCTGTCCAGCATTAAAAGGATAATACTTATGCATTCGATAAAAGAGAAATAGTTATACATACAACCAATTATATGAGTAAAATGTGAACAATTGTAATATACATATTAAAAACATTTTTTTAAATCTTGCAAGATCAGTCTTTCTAAGACTTTGTTTAAATATACGTAAGTTTGCAGAATCCACCTCCTCCGATGATAAGCTGTTCCAGGGGTGCACCACACGATTTGAGAAAAAGTATTTTCTACAGTCTCTTTTTATAGGCCACCCATCAGTTAAAGTGCGTGTCCCCTATTATAACCATTGCCACGAACTACAAAGAAAAGCTTTGGATCAAAATCAACAAATCCCCGTAGGATGGAGAATGTTAAGCACAAATCTGCGTGCAATCGCCATAGCTCGTGAGGCTCGAGACCCAGCTTACTAAGATGCATTGCATATGGCAAATTGTAGTATCCTGGAAGATATTTCGTGAACGAACGCTGTACAGATTCAATATGTTTGATGTTTTTAAGGTGATATGGAGACCAGACTGGGATGGCATATTCGAGAATAAGCCGCACATAGGTTTTAAAGGCTTTAATTAGAGTAGGCACGTCACGAGAGATAAAACAGCTTCTCTCCACGTAACTAATTCGCTTTGCCCTGCTAACTAGCTGATTACACTGGTTCGAGAAACTAAGGTTTGATGTGAAGTAGACACCACGATCCTTGATACTTTTCTCGGCCTTTAAGGCATGATTTTTATGTAAGTATGCGTGATTTCTATAATTATTACGAAAATGGAAAACAAGACATTTGCTATCATTTATAGGGAGCTGCCACTTAGCTGACCAGTGGAAAATTGTTTCCAAGTGTAAGAGATAGGGATTATGGTCGACTCCATAACGTAGGCATGCAGTACACAAAACAATCACGCTACATTTCTGCCCTCTCGTATCCCTGATAATATTAGTAAAGATATTTATTATGAGATGTTTGAAGCAGTGCATGGTTATTAGAATCAGTAATGGTTCGATACATCTTGATATCATCTACGAATTTTGGCAATTTAACATTTATTGAGTTAGACGACAAGTCATAAATATAAGTAATAAACAACAATGGGTCCAATACTGCTCCCTGTGGTACACCGCTGGTTACTGGTAAGGAAGAAGATAGGGTGGTTCCCAGTTTTACTGCTTGAGTTTTGTTCCTAAGAAAATCTTCAAGTCACAGAAAAAATTTTCAGCAGATGCGCATGTTAGATAACTTTACTAGAAGTTTGGAATGTGTCACGGAATCGGATTTCTTTAGCGAAATCAATACATAAAATGTCAACCGGTGACTGATGACGGCCTCCAAGAGAGGGCAGAAATATAGCGTTCTTGTGTTGTGTATTGAAGGCCTACTGTATGGAGTCGACCCATAATCCCAATGTCTTATTCAAGTTTCGAAGCATTCAGCCTACTACTCCTCTGTAGACAAGTGCCGCCGGGTTCTACAACGGGAGTATGTTTACAAATCGGAGTGATTTACAGCGACAACGTGTCCAGTGTATTTCATGCCGAGGCTATTTGAGCAGGTGTCAGAAAATCCCAAAGTGATACAGTTTAAACACATTGAAAGGCGATATTTTATTATAAACTTCCGTCTTTTTAGACATAAACTGTGCTTCTCCATTCCTTGTTACACTCTCCGGGATTTCGAGTTCGTTTACATACGTGACAGGTGGGCACCCCTATTTGATCACATTTGTGCAGCCTCATTTCCACCAATTGTATGTCAGGAGGATGCAGAGTGATGTACGATACCGCTGTGAACTGGAATCACCAAACATTTTACAGAGCTTAAACTTTTACTTTAGAGAGATTTATCCTTACAAGCTTTAACTTTAGGTTTAACTTTAGCTTTAACATTAACTTTTAGTGAGCATTAACTTTTAGAGAAATTTAATTTTAGGGGGAGGAATCATGGGACTACGTTAATTACTGTGCGTTAGCTCTTATAGTTGAGTTACGGTGACGTATGAAAGGTCCTTGAATTTTTCAAATAAAACTAGCATGTGACATGACGGGCGGAAACTCATTCTTTGCACTCTCTTTGAAAAACTCATATCTTTGTAACAGATGCCAGGTGCTGTACCTAATGCGTCAGTCGTAAAATCTTTATAGTGCTTTAGTCTTATGTGGTTGCACGGTATTTTGAATCCAGTGGGAATGTTTAAGTATTTTTAAATGTTCGTGCATCAATCGATTGTAGTGAATATTTTGAAACTACTTATTGTAATTGTGTTGCTCGCAGTGATGGATGTAACGATGGCCATTATTTTAAACAAACGTCTTCAAGAGTTTTTGTCGATGTTAGTTTCCTTAAAAAAATGATGGTTACTAATTTTTTTTAGATTATTGTTTTGTAAAGTTGAGTTAACTCAACTCAGTATACTAAGCAGAGTAAGGCTGCTTCTGACGCCATGTTTGATGAGCATCGGGGATGAAATTCGTTCTACTGCTCATGTTAGGAATCTAGTTTGGGTATTCTTGTTTCCTAGGGCTGTGATTTGTGGCGTTTTGCAGTACTTGGTGAAGGCACTGGAGTACCGAGAGCTTTATAATATTATGACTCCTGTTGCTTTCCGTATATTGTTGACGTTCCATCGGCCTATCTCTGTTGTCTTTTCCCTTACCTATCTTGGTAGTAGGCTGAGCATGATACGTTGGTTTTATTCTTCCTTTTTGACTTTGTTCCTGTAATGGATCGATTACTCCACCACGACCCGTATGGGATTGCTAATTTTTTTGTGTATTGACGCTCCTCTTCGGGCCAGTGCCACATTTGTAGTAGGCCTTCCTCCGTCCACTCATTCTGTTTTTGAATGAACTCATCAGAACAATGTACTGAGCGATAATCATCCTTTAATGTTTAAACAACCTTAGATTAAATAGCCAATCATGTCAAAGATTGAATTGTGTTTAAGTACCCTGGCAAAATGCATGACCATTGCATAGATGTGGACGAGTCTTACAGTAGGGCTCATTGAATCTTATGTTAAAGAGTCTAGTGCTATCGCCTGTAATGTATGCCTGAAAAGTAGCTTTTAAAGTACGACGTCATATGATTAAACCTAGACGTGTCAATATATTACAGAGACGTTAAACAAATCTGCAAATCTAGATTTTATCATACATCTGCACCTCCTGCAAATGATGAAAAATTCCGGACAGGAGGACAGACTTATCACCTAATTGGCACGCCACGTCTCGTGGAAGATGGAAACTGTGATGAACACCATCAAGATGGTAACAAGCAACAAGCAAATGATGGACTTCAAGTGACCGTCGACACTAACGACAATTAGGAGGCTTAATCCCCCCTCAAAAGGAAGCAATGGGTAAGTTTGGTGTGACAGATACGCAAACGGCCTAACACCACCTCTTCCTGGTAATTACGGTGACAAAAAGAGCGCCATTCCTGGACAGTGCCTTTAGTAGCCTGCAACTTATTGCCGTCTTGTTTGTCCCACAAAGTTTGCCAAGCAGTGAGCAAGCAATCATGTAGACCCGGAAAAGTGTCCGATGGAACAAGGCACAGATCCCTATCGAAAGGATCAAAACGGGCCCCTTTTTCTGCAGTATCGGCGTGGTCATTCCTAGTTTTCCCGACATGGCCCGGCATTCAGCAGAAAATCACAGTTTTCCACTGACCAGGTAAGCAGAAAGTACCTCGGATTCACCTGTTTCAAGGGGTTCTGAGGGTTGTACGATACCAAGGATTCCAGGGTACTCATCAAATCACTGAAGTTGATAAAATGCGCGAGTATTGCCACAAAGCAACCATTTTGTTTTGCAACTTCCAGTAAACCCCTGCAGTTTGGCAGTTTGGCGTTTTTTTCCTACTCTTATATCAGCTTTTTTGGAAGGTTTTTTATAGGTGTGTGGTGAGTTGCCAGTGGAGCATTTTCATTCTCTCCTCTTATGTGCATTTTTTGGGTGGTGTCTTTAATATGGGGTGGTGTGGGGAAGGAGTTGATCGGGAATTTTGCACTTGCTTGTTTTTCAGCTTCCCTGAACCCATCCCTATTTCACTCGTTTTTTTCTTTAAGGATAGATGTTGGTAAGTCGTTTTGTATGTACAAGTTTTGGGGAGAGGAGATCTTGCCCAGTGAACTGTAGGTGTAAAAGGCGTGGGTCAAACTGTAGGATTTCCAATCAGTCAAGGCTGCCAAGCACGAGGTGGTTGCAAGTTTCCAGTGCAAGAAATGCAAAGTTGAATTTCTTTCGTGAGTAGAGGTGGAAAATTATCTGCAGAAGCCTTGCAAGGTAAACTTTTCTTGCCACGATTTAGAACTCGTTTCTTCCTACGATGAATTTTTGGCGCCGACGACCGATTTCACGGAAAAATACGCAAGCCTGAAAACATTAAGTAATTTTTCCAATTTGGAAAAAATCATACTAGAATTTCACATTCATCTAAAGTTCTCCCTACGAACGAAGAGACGGTTTTCCCACCTTGAGATAAAAAAATTACTAACGATGATTGAAGAAAAAGAAAAAAAGCGATCTTCCAATGTTTGACAAGGAGATTTATCCATGCCAATACTCCAAGAAGACGTTCAGGAAGGAAAATGAAACGTAACATGCAAATCGTGCTGTGGGACTTAGCACCAACAGCCTCACATATAAACAGCACAAGTGTGGCAGGGCTGTAAAACAATGTGGAAGGGAAATAAGAGAGTATTCAAAACAAGGAACTAAATTGTTTTTTTTATAAACTCGACCCATGATTGAAGAGAAGAAGAATTTCTCAAATATAGCCAAATTTCAACCTCGTAGTAAACAATATCAGATCTCTAGTTGTCCTTGTAATAGAGGATACCAGAATCGATTTGGCCTTGTTCTATATGATTCACGTTTTGATAGACAACACAGAGGTGACCTGTGAGATGAAACTCGAGGTGAGGCTGTTCAGGTTGGATTTAAAAAAGTTTGATCTCATGCGCGATGCTTTCAACAGCTGCTTCTTGACTTTCAAGCGGGATTTTACGTTGGGTGAAATGCACCACGAGCCCTTGATTTTGTTGGAACGGTTCAAGGATAAATAGTGAAATCTTTTAAAGCAATGCTGATGTCTTATAGTTAACATAAAAGCTCAAATCGGATTTTGCATTCTCTTCGAAAGGAGTCACGGATAATACAGAAATTATTTAAGCATATTTTCATTCCTACCTGACCAAATATTGGCAACAAGGACGTTCTCTCAGACATCTCAAACAAGATTTTGCATAGTATTGGACAGTATGCCGTAGAAGGAAGTGGATGGATTGTTAAGCATTGCATGTTTTCCACACTATGCATAGTAATCTATAAGCCACGTGCCAGAAAGTTTATACGCCACTCCCCAACAATCTGAAAAAAAGTCCGGATATACTCGTCAACATGCATTGTCAAAAGGATAAATGTTTTATGTGGTCTGTGCAGGCTAGTATGCACTTCTTTTTGACTTCGCAACATGACTGGGATGCGAAACATTACCTGCCCCGTGTAGACGATTCAGTTGTTTATATGTTGGATTTGGTATACATGCTGTTATAAGTATTCCGTTCCCTTATGTGTTCAAAAAAAGCCAACAAATTTCGATATCAGTTTTCGGTTTTGAAGCTAACGGCCCTTGCATTCATTGCATGAGTTCCTTAGTTCAAAGTAAGAATCTCATTGATTTGCTGCTTCTCAACGACCATTCCGTACCAATAAGCGATTTCAACAAATTTATCGCGAGTTTCAAACCTACAGGCACTTGAAGTATTTTTACAGACATTGCCTACACTGTTTCGAAATCGCTTCAGGTTTAAAATAACCGCCTTCCTTCTTGCAACGGAGTTCCGTTTCAAAAGCCTCATTGTCTAACAACGACATTATCTGGTTTAAGAATTTCAAGAACTAGCTCAAATGGTTGTACATAGCATATGTGGAGTTTAAGTGGTGCTACATCCAGTCTCCAGTTGTGATGGAAACGATGCACATACCAGAGTTAACCACATACAACAAGCTTACAGTTTTGCGTACGTGATCGTGGACCATTCAGGTTAAGTATTTTCCAAAGAGTAGTACAAAGGAGTAGAATGCATGAAGGTTTTCTTCCACTGTATATTAGAAGAGCAAAAAAGATTGTGGCAAACGTGGATCCCCACAAGCAACCGATAAACCTTTAATTGAGGAGCTGTGGTCTCTCTACAAATCAGCTGCGGTGTGCCATCTTTGCAATACGGTGCATTTACTCCACCCCCGAGAAAAGTTTAATGGCTTTACGAAAGTACGAGACCATGACCATGTCACCGGTGAATTTGTAGGTTTCGAGTACAGCAAGTGTAACTTTGCTTACACACTGAACAGTTACATAACGGTTGTAATGCCGTATTTCGAAAAACACAAGAGTCATTTAGTATTGAAGGCTTTGAATTCGTTTAAAAATTTGAGAGCTTTGCGTAATGTGTGGATCATTGCTAAGAACAAGGAAAGAATCAGCAGCATGAGATTGGATGGTTCTACTTTCATTGACAGTGTAGCATATATGACAGCATTGTTGGTAACCATAGCTTCAAACTTAAAGCACTTTAATATTAAGGACAAGCCTTCAGAAGGTGAAATGATGGTGAAATGGTGAAATGTACAAGGCCTTACGCAAAAGGGTGTGTTTCCGTACGATACGAATACCAGACAAACGTGGAAGTCTTTGAGGAGAGATGGTTACCTCCCGTTTATGCATTTACCTCGTTGTTGAAAGGAGAGATCTACTCTAAATTTTACTAACCCGGGAGAAGATTTGGGGTTTAGGCAAATACAAAAGGTTTGGAGATTACCACGATCTATATTTGTGGACAGACATTGGGCTTTTAGCTTGCATCTTTGAAAACTTTAAAGTAAAGAGTTAGGCTAGTTACGGATTGGACCTCTCCCATTACATTTCTACATCGTTGCTATCTAAGGACGCAATGCTCAAAAGAACGGGAGTATCTTTGTAGCTCTTCACTAATACATCTAATGTACTAATGCATCTAATGGTGGAAAAAGGCATAAGAGGCCATACCTTGTTTATAGCTAGAAGATACGCTAAAGCCAACAACCCATATATGATATCTACCTTCGAACCCGAAAATAAGAATTCTTACATTATATTTTTGGACTTCAACAACCTGTACAAATGTGTAATGTGCGAGTACTAATGATGGAGAGCACGAATGGGTGCTGGAAGACTGACTCAAGAATATAAATTTCGACATTACGGAGATGAGAGTGATATGGGGTTGATATTAGAAGTTGACTTGGAATACCTGGAAATTCTTATGCACTGCGCAAATATTTCCCGTTAGTGCCAGAACACATGAAAATCACAAAGTCTATACTTTGTCCTTTTAACCGTCGGGCAGTTGAGGACTTGTGCTTGATGTACAGCAAAGATCTAAAGCTAACCACTAACCTTTGCTCAATAACGAAGTATGTGGTGCACTATAAGAATTTAAAATACTACCTCTCTCGGAGTGGTTCTCAAGAAAATGCATAGAGCGATCGGCTTTAAGCAACAACCTTGCCGAAACCTTACATCAAGGTTACTAATGAGAAATGGCAAGGTGCTACTAACAATTTTGACAAAAACCTCTTCAAATCGATAAATAACAGCATTTTTGGTAAGACGATAGAAAAAAATGCAAGAAATCGAATGTCTTGATAGCAGCAACGAAAGATAAAGCCATCAAGTACGCATCTCACCCTTACACCACAAGTCACTAAGCGAAGATTTGGTAATTTTTACAAAGACCTCCGCAAACACCATTTTGAACAAGCCATCATGGTTGGATGTAGCATCGTGATACTGTCAAAGTTATTAGTGTACTGGTTTCACTACAGCCACATGATGAAAAAGTATAGACCAGAGAGATGTAAACTGCTAGTTACAGATACAGCTAGTTTGTGTTATTTGATAGAAATGGATGATGCATACAGAGATATGGAAGAGGACATGTCGTTATTCGACACGTCAGACTATCCCAAGACCCTTTCCCACACTTCAACATCAACAAAATAGTATCGGGGTAGATGAACGAAGAGAGGGCGGGTGGCCCGATTTCCGGGTTTGTCGGTTTAAAGTCAAGATGGCTTGCAAAGGCATTAAAAAACAGCACAAGTCGTGCTTGAAATATACAAGAATGCGCTGTTTAATAATAGCTTCGTAAGAACTCTAGGGGTCTTACATTCGTTCGGAGGCGCACGAAATTAAAACTGTTACCATCAACAAGTTAAATTTCGCTATTTACGACAACAAAAGATAGGTCTGCCATGATACAGTTAGTACTCTCGCTTATGAAGATGTGAATTCAGTTTAAACTGTCTGTATTATTCATCCAACTAGTGTGTTTGGAATTGTAGCCTTTCCATTTAACTAAATAAAGCATTTTCCCATCTTTTCCTTTCATTTTACGTAATACTTGCTCCACTAGAAATAAATATGGGCCAAGGATTTTAAAATTTCCTGTTCATAGGAACCTCCGAGCACTGGTTCACCCGACTCATCCTTTAAAGGACATGTAACTAGTTCAGTTTTTTTGCACTTACGGATCTTGAAAACTTTGCTAATAAAATTTTGCAAATACGCTTTATCGAAAATTTGCTCAACCTTAGATATTCTTACTTTATTTCCTACAGCGAATTTAGTTTTTTTCAGCAGTCGTTTAGGACTAGTTCGTCTGAACAAAGGCTCATGACGCCTCGTTACTTCCCTCTATTTTAATTGTGTCGTGGAATGAACCGTTCTGTTGTACTGCTAAACTAACTGGTCAATAATGTGTATCTACTTGTAATTCTCCTACCTGGTTAATCTTTTCCACATTCAAGTCCTCAGCGTTTTGTTGAAACATTCTGCCATGGTCACTTTCTTCTCAGAGTACGTTGAGTGCATGTTGAAGTTATGACACCCAAGTAGCAGTTTGAAGTTTTTATTGTAGAACTCACTACTCAAATCAAGTTGTACATTTTTAGGGGCTATCATCCTGCGAGTATCTTCTTGAAAGCTTTGATAATGTTTATGTCGGTTTTCGATTTAAGGGGGAACTGTCCAAGCAAATTTTGACATGACGTTAATGCACGTCAGTAGGTTTCCTAACCCTTTATTTAGGATTCAATCCAGCATTAACGTCTTCTTAGGTATGTACATTATACAGTAACCAATTTGCTGACTCTACTATTATTGTGTAAAAATCGGGCCTTTTTAAAATTCCTGATAAGAGGCAAGCATTATGCAGTATAAAAATTTACCAAGTTGGGCACTTTAATGTTTCATACGCAGGCATAGAGCTCTATTGTTGTTTAACAATCTAAGTTCCTAATTGAAACATCCTGGAACCACGTACAAAAAACAACTACCTATTTTATATGCTAGCTATAGACATTATTGTTTTTATTGTAAAATATTATAAAATCTTACTAGTTGTGCCCATGCGCATGCTGCGGATATTATAATATAAGATTTTATATTATTTTACAATAAAAAATAATACTGTCTATAGCTAGCATTAAAAATAGGTAGTCGTTTTTTGTTC